>JAUTXW010003449.1:337500-417500 GCA_030620095.1 Kuschelorhynchus macadamiae
TACTATGTTATTGTATTTCATTTTATTTTTTTTTACTTTCTCACCTTAATTGTTAATTTAATTATAAAGTAATACTTTTGCCGGATTAGAGGAAGAGTTGCCATGCTCTTTATTATCGATTCAATAAATATAGATTTACTCCAAATTCGACGTATTTTTTTTTTGAACTGTCTTAACTATTGCACATTCTTACGTGTTTTTAAACATGTATATGTTTCATACGTTATATTGAACGGCACTATTGGGCAGTATTGGGATTTCAAATTAAAACTGCATCGCAGTAGCGTTCTATATCTTAACTAATTTCCTGTACATTAAGCCGCAGTGTTTTTATTTGTATTTAATGTTTTGATAAAGGCTGTTTAGACTTTAAACAGCTTACTAACTTCAACTTTTTGGAACTAGTTTTTATTTTGGAATTTTGAATTAACACAAAAATAGTGCTCTAGACGAGGCTTTGAGATTGAAATAAGTACTATTAGCGAGTCGGTCATTAATTATTGGACGCGGCACGCAACTATTTTTACTAGGGTCGAATTCAGTTTTCGCTACTCTTGGTTGCGATTCCACTGCTTGCGGCTAATTACATACTTCAAATAAAGTATTTAGGGTGTTGGATATATTTTAGTTATGTTTAAGTACATTTGATTGACTATTCTTTTAGTGCTTACGAACTGCGTGACTTTTATTAGTACTGTTAGTAACATTCGAGAACCCTCGAAAAAATACCTACAACGGCGTTTAGAAAATATACTATTCACAAACGGCTACAAGAGAAAAATTCAGTAAATCTCCTTTAACCGGAACTTTCATCGTTATGAATCTTTCCTTTTATTAGGAGTAGTGATCTAATTTAGTTCAGTAGATAGTCAGCCATTTAGTAACACGTGTATACTGTCTTCAACAAATTTTATTGAGCGCCGTTTTCTTCCATCATACTGGATTTCTATCAATATTTTACCAGTTTCTACATATGGCTCACTTGATTTTTGGGCATAATTTAAAATAAATTCGTTAAGTACTTTTTATATTGACACACCACCATTTTCTTACGTCATGTTGAATTCGTACTAGTTTAAGCCTATATAAGATTTTATTACGTACCACAACTTTACCAATCTATCTCTATATCACATTTAATTTTTGCACAAAATTTGAAATTAATCTAATAATTAGTTTTTTCAGGCTGATTTTTTAAATATTTTATTAGGCCACCATTTCGTTTTGCGAGTTTATATTCAAACCAAAATGTTACCAGTTCATTCCTATGTAACTTGGTTTTTCTGCAAAATTTCAGGTAAATCGGATAAGTAGTTTTAGTATTAATTTTTTAACATTTCACTAGGCCACCACACTGTTTCACCATATTGGATTTTTACCAAAATGTTACCAGATCATCCCCATATAACCCTTAATTTTTGGTCAAAATCTGAAGTCAATCGGATAAGTAGTTTTTTAGCTATGCCGGAAACATGTTTTTGGCATCTAGAGACCCTAAAACGTGAAGGTCTGTAAAACCTGCCAGGGAGATTTTCCACGTTCCACTAGGCCGCCATCTTCTTCGGGCATATTGAATTTTTACTAAAATATTACCGGGTCGTCCCCAAATGACCCTTAATGTCTGACTAAAATTTGAAGTCATTCTGATAAGCTATGTCGCTCTGACAGTTAGACCAACAGACGGAATTGATAGAACGTTAGCATCTAGGTATATATATATATATATATATATATATATATATATATATATATATATATATATATAGGCAAAGCAGCAGCTTGGGACAAAATATAGAATGTTGCCTAATTTTGATGAAATCAATTTGATTTGGGTATAAAAATAAAGGTAAAGGATTTAAAGGAAAAATTTAAAAATGCCCAATTTTTAACACAATTAACTGGGTAAATTTCAAAAAATACAACCAAATTTTGGAAAGTATTACAAGAGAGACAAAGAATAAATGGTATTATTTCAGGCACGTAATAGACTCTTAAATTACATTTTTGTTTGGTAAATATATGTCATAATACAAAAAAAAAATAACAATAAACTGATTTAGGAGTGTAATCGAAATTTAAAATTAATAATTTGCTTTTGAAAAAAATTTAAGAGTTGGAATTGCTGTCCAAATTTCTATATACATATGTAACCCTTAAAAATAATCCAGTTTTTTTAATAATATTTTTTTATATTTTAGCAAATAAGCTCTTTTTCAGTTAATGAAGCAAAAGTTATTGCCTTTGCTAAATTAGGAGGGTTGCCTAATAAAAAATACCTTGTATAATGCAATATATATATATATATATATATATATATATATATATATATATATATATATATATATATATATATATATATATATATATATATATATATATATATATATATATATATATATATATATATATATATATATATATATATATATATATATATATATATATATATATATATATATATATATATATATATATATATATATATATATATATATATATGTTATACAGGGTGATTCACGAGGAAATGTCAATACTTCAGGTACATATTCAGGACCAAAAAATAAACATAAAAGTCTATATAAATAAGTGTCCGCAAGGCCTTAGTTCTCGAGATACAGGGTGTTAAAGTTTTTATTTAATTTTCCTATTTTTTAAATAAAATCTATGTAAATAATGGAGTGAAAATTGATATACGGAGGTTTTTTGGTATGACAAATTCGAATCTAATATTAGTATTGCTCTTACTTGTAGGGGGCGCCACCTACATGTCTTTCTACTTCTTCGAACAATCACAACTTTTTGGTAGTCTTGTATTACATTTTTGAGTAAAACAAATTATTCCCTTGCCATTTCTACGTCAAAAAGGTATACCTGTTAAAAGTGGATACGAGCAACCGTTTTCGAGATATTTGGATTTTTGGATTTAAAACTATATATATATATATATATATATATATATATATATATATATATATATATATATATATATATATATATGTTACCACCTACAGGCTAAACGCCTGGACCATTTTTTCATAAATGGAGACATCAAAAGAGTTTTGCCGAGAGAGAGAGCCGAAATTTTATTCAATATAAAAAAAAACAAATACTTCAATAACGCGTATTATAGTTATAGTTATCTAATAAAGAGCTCATTAAGACGTAACATCTGCTATTATAAGTATATAGGGTGCCCCGTATATAAATTATAAAAAAAAACTTGTAGAACTTAATATGGCGGGAATTATTGGCCATTTTGTACTACATGAAAAATATTTTTTTCCAACTCCCTCTTGACGGGTATTATATTAAATTATATATATTTATATATATATATATATATATATATATATATATATATATATATATATATATATATATATATATATATATATATATATATATATATATATATATATATATATATATATATATATATATAGAGTCCGGATTGCTTGTTTCAATAATACGGATTTGTGAGCGATCGGTACACGGTCATCGGTTCTAACTTGTCAAAACGCGTTATTTCGAAGCCATGACACATTTGTATTCTGATAATTTGGACGGCCGGATGTGTTATTGGTGCAGAATGGCGAAACGCAAACATATTACTTTGACTATAAATCAAAAAAGAGAAATACTAGACAAATTAAAGGCAGGAAGGAATGGTAAATTACTTGCCCTAGAGTACGGCGTTGGAACATCTACTATTTCCGACATTAAAAAAAAAATGCGGATAAATTGAAGAGGTAAGATTAAATAATTTCTAAACAAATCTTTTAATGATACTTACAAACAATACTTTTTTAGATTTATTAGAATATGCCACTCAGGGCCAGGCTCTTGTTAAACTTTACGCCACACAGAATATCCGGAGATGGAAAGGGAATTGTATTCCTGGTTTACTGAACAACGAAGCAAACATATTCGTATTGTGTTTGAAATCTTAGGGGCCAAAGCTCCACAACTATTTCAGAAAATTTATGAAAAAAATACGTTTGTTGCAAGCAGAGGCTGGCTTCTTAATTTTAAAAAACGTCATGGGGTTAGGCATCTTAAAATATGCGGAGAGAAATTATCAAATGATGAAACTGCTGTAGCTCCATTTATCGTCAAACTAAGATAGGTAATAGAAGCTCGCGATCTTCTTCCCCGGCAAATTTATAATGCTGACGAATAGGGTCTCTTTTGGAAGTTATTGCCTGATAAAACCTTAGTCCACAGCAGCGAAGCAACGACGCCTGGCGGAAAATCCAGCAAAGAACGAATCATTTTTCTAGCTTGCATAAACGGCGATGACACCCAAAAACTTCCAATCCTAGTCATTCGAAACGCAAAGAATCCAAGGGCATTCAAGAACAAAACCTTACCTGTGGAATATGTCTCTAGTGGAAACGCATGGATGGCATCTGCAATTTTTAAAGATCGGTTAAAAAATTCGTTCTGCAAACAAATGAAGTCATTTTTAAGAAACCAACAACTTCCTGAAAAAGCTTTATTGTTGATTGATAACGCACCAAGTCATTGCTGAGGAAGAATTGAATAGTGAAGATGGCAAAATTTTCACTTTGTTTCTACCGCCTAATTGCACAGCTTTGTTGCAACCCATGGATCAAAATGCTATCAGATTAACAAAGCTTAATTACCAAAAAGGCCTTTTAGCACATATTCTTTTACTACTCGAAGACGGGGATGATGTCGGTAATGCATTAAGAGTATTAATCTTCTGAATGCATTTTGTTTACTCCATAATTTATGGCAAAAAGTGACAACGAACTCTTTAGAAAAATGTTGGCACAAACTTTTATCAGGTAATTTACCAGATTATGATCCGGATTATTTGATTCTCTTAAGCTTATTAAAACATAAACTGCAGCAAATAAGCCATGGATACCAAGACATTTCAAACATGTTGACACAAATTGATGGCGAGATTCATACACATGCTGAAATGAATCAATGGGTAGAAAATACAGAAAAGGTTATAGAAGATAGCGATCTTGACCATGAGGCTGTTACGGTTGATGAGACTAGCGATGAAGAAGTCGAAATTTGGCCGAAAAAATCAAGCTCGTGGACGCAATAAAATATTTTACATTGCGGTTGCAATGGGCCGAAGAAAATAATGTTGGCATCACAGATATACTTGTACTAAAAGATATACAAGAGAAAGCTATAATTCAGCATTCTTCAATTCTTGCAGATAAAAAACAAAGTAAAATCTTCGACTATTTTAAATAATGTACTTAGTATATACCTAGGATTATCTATAATATTATCATGTAA
This sequence comes from Kuschelorhynchus macadamiae, assembly GCA_030620095.1. Lineage (NCBI taxonomy): Eukaryota > Metazoa > Arthropoda > Insecta > Coleoptera > Curculionidae > Kuschelorhynchus > Kuschelorhynchus macadamiae. Next base: position 342,787 of record JAUTXW010003449.1, read on the forward strand.
ACTTATTACTTAAATTATATTTATTTTGAGATTAAAATTTATTTGAACCTATATTTGTTTGTAATATACCTGTATAAAAAATTTAAAAAATTAAGACGCGGTATGCCGGACTTTTTGCTAATTCGGATTAGCCTTAGCTTTAATTGATCCGGATTATCGAGTCTACTGTATATGTATATATATATATATATATATATATATATATATATATATATATATATATATATATATATATATATATATATATATATATATGTATATATATATATATATAGAGGTATTAGAGGTAATCCTAGGTATATACTAAGTACAGGGTTTTTTTTTATATATTGCCACCCCCCTTATCTTTTTTATTTGACATTTTAGAAAAATGTGTCCCAAATAAAAGTTTAATGGTTTCAAATGAATTTTTATGAAAACATTTTTTCTCATATACAGGGTGTTACAGAAAGTCTGGGCGTGGTCCAAGTTTCTTATTTCAAATAGGTACCCCATTTTTTTATTGAATTTTCGGATTCTCCTGAGAATTTTACACATTTTTTATAAGGGATATTCTATACTTAAATCTAAAGCCTAAAGAGATATTGTTATTTTTTGAAAACTATTATGTAAAACAGGTAAACATTTTTCTGGTCGTAAACTGGTCATTGACGGTGATCTGTCGTTCTGTCAATTCATTGAAAAGATGCATTACACTGACGAAGAAAGATGTGATATTCTTCGCATTTTCTACAAGAATAATAATAATGCTTGCGCGGCAACTTGGCTTTCGAAATCGAATGACTGTTAAAAGAAAAAAACGTACTGCGGTTATTAATGAGGAGGAGGAATTAAATTTTATTATTTTTTCAAGGTAGGTTAATAGAAATTACCCACAGGATATAAAGTAACTTACGCAAATATTATTTATTTTCAGAAAATCCAAATGCAGCCTTAAAAGACGCATCAATTTTTTTTAATAAATCTATTTTCAAAATTTATTCGACATTAAAAAAGCATGGATATTTCCCATACAAAATTTTACCCGTCCAGAAATTAACTGAAGATCAGAAAAACCAACGAACCATGTTTTGCCAGGAAATGTTGCTGATGAAAGATGAAGATAACAATATTTTTCAAAAAGTTTTATGGTCAGATGAATGCGCCTTTAGTACTGCCGGGATTCACAACCGGAAAAATGTTAGATTTTGGGCAACGGAAAACCCTCGGGCCATGCGTGAAATTAAAACCCAAGGTCGGAAAACTTTAAATGTGTGGTGCGGGCTCCTTCACAACAAAATTATTGGACCGATTTTCATTGATGGATCTTTAAATGGAGAAAAATATCTAAATTTATTAAATAATGATCTGGAACCTATTTTGGATGACTTACCCCTCCGTCAATACAACCAAATTATTTGGCAACAAGATGGAGCCCCACCACACAATGTTTTTGCGGTCCTAAATTTTTTAAATCAAAATTTTGAAACGTGGATTGGTCGGACTGGACCGATTCGGTGGCCGCCCAATAGTCCCGACTTAACACCTCTTGACTCTTTTCTGTGGGGATTTTTGCAGAATAAAATATATGAAACTCTCACGGAAGATATAGAGGTGTTAAGAAGGAGAATAATTGAAGCCATTGAGGATTTAAACAATAATCATGCACAATTCATTATTAATGCGATTAATAAAATCGAAGCAGATTATACAAATTGTATTGAAATGAATGGTGGACATATTCAGCAATTATAATATTTATATTTCATTTCATTATTGAATTATTTGATAATATGTAGTTTTTTGTAATAAACACAGCGTCAAAAAACTTGGACCCCTTCATAAGACGCAATGCAAAAATGCTCTGTTTCAAGACCTTGTATCTTGAGTAATAAATGATCCAACCATGTGATTAAAAAAAGTGTATGTTAACGAATAGCAGGGCTGCCACTTTTAGCCACATGAAATATTCTATTGTAATTAGAACGCTCTACAGAGTGTTTAAAAGTTTCTCAACACAGGACCTAATGCAAATTAAATGGGAGGTCTGGCTAAAAAAAATTAAACTCTCCTTATTAGCTTGCTGATTACAATATCATGGCTCAGTTAACTAAAAGTGGTAGTCCCGCTATTCGTTGACATAATCATTTTTCAATCACTTCGTTGGTTCATTTATTACTGAAGATACGCGGTCTTGAGGAAAGCTTATTTGCATTGCGACTTATGAAGGGGTCCAAATTTTTTGACGCTGTGTGTAGTTTTTAAAATATTCTTTTCTGTTTTCGTTAATATTATACATATATTTTTTAAAAACATGTGTTGCCTTAATTAGATTCATATGCATATTTCCAAAATTCGATGTTTTTGGAATACCCCGTAGAAGGAAAAAAATCCACGTCTGATATTTCAAAAAATGTTTGTTTAGATGGCGATTCGTTGGAAGATGGTGATTTCTGTTCTGGTTGCCTGTGTATTTTCGTTATTCTCATAAGCTATGCGAAGGTTGTCGGATTTTTCCTCATCGGAAATGTGACATTTTATCCAGAAATTGACAGAAAGTCTACCAAACAGTAAAACAGTCACCGTCAATGACCAGTTTACGACCAGAAAAATGTTTACCTGTTTTACATAATAGTTTTCAAAAAATAACAATATCTCTTTAGGCTTTAGATTTAAGTATAGAATATCCCTTATAAAAAATGTGTAAAATTCTCAGGAGAATCCGAAAATTCAATAAAAAAATGGGGTACCTATTTGAAATAAGAAACTTGGACCACGCCCAGACTTTCTGTAACACCCTGTATATGAAAAAAAATGTTTTCATAAAAATTCATTTGAAACCATTAAACTTTTATTTGGGACACATTTTTCTAAAATGTCAAATAAAAAAGATAAGGGGGGTGGCAATATATAAAAAAAAACCCTGTACATTGTTTAAAATAGTCGAAGATTTTACTTTGTTTTTTATCTGCAAGAATTGAAGAATGCTTAATTATAGCTTTCTCTTGTATATCTTTTAGTACAAGTATATCTGTGATGCCAAGATTATTTTCTTCGGCCCATTGCAATTGCAATATTTTATTGCGTCCACGAGCTTGATTTTTTCGGCTAAATTTCGACTTCTTCATCGCTAGTCCCATCATCCGTAACAGCCTCATGGTCAAGATCGCCATCTTCTATAACCTTTTCTGTATTTTCTACCCATTGATTCATTTCAGCATGTGTATGAATCTCGCCATCAATTTGTGTCAACATGTTTGAAATGTCTTGGCATCCATAGCTTATTTGCTGCAGTTTCTGTTTTAATAAGCTTAAGGGAATGAAATAATCCGGATCATAATCTGGTAAATTACCTGATAAAAGTTTGTGCCAACATTTTTCTAAAGAGTTCGTTGTCACTTTTTGCCATGAATTATGGAGTAAACAAACTGCATTCAGAAGATTAATACTCTTAATGCATTTACCGACATCATCCCCGACTTCGAGTAGTGAAAGAATATGTGCTAAAAAGCCTTTTTGGTAATTAAGCTTTGTTAATCTGATAGCATTTTGATTCATGGGTTGCAACAAAGCTGTGCAATTAGGCGGTAGAAACAAAGTGAAAATTTTGCCATCTTCACTATTCAATTCTTCCTCAGCAATGACTTGGTGCGTTATCAATCAACAATAAAGCTTTTTCAGGAAGTTGTTGGTTTCTTAAAAATGACTTTTTGTTTGCACAACGAATTTTTAAACCGATCTTTAAAAATTGCAGATGCCATCCATGCGTTTCCACTAGAGACATATTCCACAGGTATGGTTTTGTTCTTGAATGCCCTTGAATTCTTTGCATTTCCAATGACTAGGATTGGAAGTTTTTGGGTGTCATCGCCGTTTATGCAAGCTAGAAAAATTATTCGTTTGCTGGATTTTCTGCCAGGCGCCGTAGCTTCGCTGCTGTGGACTAAGGTTTTATCAGGCAATAACTTCCAAAAGAGACCCTATTCGTCAGCATTATAAATTTGCCGGGGAAGAAGATCGCGAGCTTCTATTACCTATCTTAGTTTGACGATAAATGGAGCTACAGCAGTTTCATCATTTGATAATTTCTCTCCGCATATTTTAAGATGCCTAACCCCATGACGTTTTTTAAAATTAAGAAGCCAGCCTCTGCTTGCAACAAACGTATTTTTTTCATAAATTTTCTGAAATAGTTGTGGAGCTTTGGCCCCTAAGATTTCAAACGCAATACGAATATGTTGGCTTCGTTGTTCAGTAAACCAGGAATACAATTCCCTTTCCATCTCCGGACATTCTGCGTGGCGTAAAGTTTTACAAGAGCCTGGCCCTGAGTGGCATATTCTAATAAATCTAAAAAAGTATTGTTTGTAAGTATCATTAAAAGATTTGTTTAGAAATTATTTAATCTTACCTCTTCAATTTATCCGCATTTTTTTTTTAATGTCGGAAATAGTAGATGTTCCAACACCGTACTCTAGGGCAAGTAATTTACCATTCCTTCCTGCCTTTAATTTGTCTAGTATTTCACTTTTTTGATTTATAGTCAAAGTAATATGTTTGCGTTTCGCCATTCTGCACGAATAACACGTCCGGCCGTCCAAATTATCAGAATACAAATGTGTCATGGCTTCGAAATAACGCGTTTTGACAAGTTAGAACCGATGACCGTGTACCGATCGCTCACAAATCCGTATTATTGAAACAAGCTATCCGGATTACAAGGTACATCATTTAAACTTGGCGTCAATCCGGACTCTCTCTATATATATATATATATATATATATATATATATATATATATATATATAAATTTTTATATGGAGTTTCTGGACCAATTGATTTATATTCTTAGGAGATTTTCTTGGGTTTTTGGTCTGAATTATCTTTTTGAAAAATAAAACTTGTTTATTCTTCGGAAATCATTTTAATTTGTTTTTTTTTTCTTTTATTCCCAAACGTTTCGGCAACATGCCTTCATCAGTGGATTCTAATACAGGTCACTAAAACTAACAAACAATGCTGTTTTGGATTCTTACTTATAAACATGTCTACTTTTTTCTTTTTTTTTGTTTTGTGTAAGAGGATAAAAATGTTTTTTATATACATATACATCCATACATAAGTACACCCCTGCACAGATATATACATATATACAGAAATTTAATAAACACGTATAACCTAATTAATATTACTGGTTTTTTTTTATTTTTAAAACAAAACGTTCAAATTGGATGTATAATTATACTATAACTCACCTAAGAAGGTAAATTTTTTTAATCCATTCACAAATGGGACATATACACTTAAAATTTGTTCTACATATATGTGACAGTACAGTATATACATACTTAAAACTACTGACTGACTGAAATTAAAATTCGTTTTGCTGCTGTTGCTCGTCATATATATTGTTTTTATTGGGTTAAAAAACAAGGTGTTTTATATTGTTATTATTTTGGTATGTGGAACGAGCGCATTTATTTTATATTTTTGTAATTAGTGTACTATTATTTCATTTAAGATAAAATGTAGAAAATTGAACAATTTTTTTATTTTTGCAAATTGCCATTTAATTTTAAAAATTTAAATTTAGATTTACGAGAAAATTGCAGAATATATGCAGTTATTTTATTACGTTGTAATATATTTGGTTTAAGTTTTTAATTTCCGTTTTGTCATTAATTGAATTTTCGTGTTTTTTAATGTACATCATTTCCAAGAATTCCCTTTTTTTCTGATTTATTTCAGTTTTTAAGATTTGTGTGTCCTTATAATTAAATTTATGGGATGTTTCATTCTCATGTTTTGTTAAAGAAGTTTTATTTTTTTTATCATATTTATGCCCATTTAAGCGATTTTTGAGGTATTGTGTAGTCTGACCGATGTACACTCCAGGACAGTCTTTACAAGGTATTTTATATATGGTGTGTGTTTTTTGATTGGTTGGAGTTGGGGTTTTGAGGGAACTAAAAAAATTTTTTTGGAAGGTGTAACTTTTGTGGCATACGGTTATATTATGTTTATCAAAAATAGTTTTTATATTTTCTGAAAGGCCTTGTACGTATGGGATTGATAGAAACTTATTTTTATCTGTATTTTTTTCGGTTGGTATAATTTGATTTGGGCTGTTTATTTTATGCAATCTAGAATTAAATATAGAGTTAATTAATTTTTTTGGATAGCTATTTTGAATTAAGATATTTTTAGCTTTTCTTATTGCTTGTGGTTGATATTTTACATTGCTTAATTTTATTGCTCTATCGGCTAGCCCGATAATAACTGATTTTTTTTGGTTCATTGGATGTTGAGAAAAATAATTTACATATCTGCCTGACCATGTGCTTTTTGTATACCATTCTGTTTCGATAATGTTATTCTTATTATGTAATGTCATACCTAGAAAGTTCATTTGTGAATTGTTTTCAGTTTCGATAGTGAATTTCAGCTTTTCATGAAAATTGTTAAAGGCGTTTAAAATATAATTGCATTTGTCTCTGGGAATTAAGGTTATACAATCGTCGACGTACCTATAGAAGAATGGAAGAGGAGTATCTAATTTTTCGATTATATTGCGTTCTAACTCCTCCATAACTAATTGTGCAACCACACCAGATATAGGGGAACCCATTGCGCATCCCTCTACTTGTTTATAAAAATTATTTTTGTACATGAAAAATGTGGACTTTAAAGTTAATTCCCTAGCAATTAGAAATTCTTCCATGGGTATATCTGTAAATTTTTTAATATCAGACCATTTTTTTTCAATAAGTTGGAGGGCTAGTTCTATTGGTACATTTGTGTATAAAGGGACCACATCAAGTGAGATTAGAATATGATTTTGTGGTACGGGAAAATTATTTATTTTTTCTTTGAAATCCCAGGAATCTTTAATGTAAGTAGCGCTTTTGTTTATGATATTTTCTAGAATTCGTTTTAAAAATGTAGAGAGGTTGTTTAGTGGTGATTGTATACAAGAGACAATTGGTCGCATACTCTCTACTTGTTTATAAAAATTATTTTTCTACATGAAAAATGTGGACTTTAAAGTTAATTTTAAAAATAAAAAAAAAACAAGTAATATTAATTAGGTTATACGTGTTTATTAAATTTCTGTATATATGTATATATATGTGCAGGGGTGTACTTATGTATGGATGTATATGTATTTAAAAAAACATTTTTATCCTCTTACACAAAACAAAAAAAAAAGAAAAAAGTAGACATGTTTATAAGTAAGAATCCAAAACAGCATTGTTTGTTAGTTTTAGTGACCTGTATTAGAATCCACTGATGAAGGCATGTTGCCGAAACGTTTGGGAATAAAAGAAAAAAAAACAAATTAAAATGATTTCCGAAGAATAAACAAGTTTTATTTTTCAAAAAGATAATTCAGACCAAAAACCCAAGAAAATCTCCTAAGAATATAAATCAATTGGTCCAGAAATTCCATATAAAAATATAAACGCAGAATGGGTGAAATACTGCAACCTGTTGAACAATTTGACACTATCTTCAGCCAAGACAACAACAATGATCTTAAAGAACTTTCAAAATATTATCGAAAACTAGCAAACCAAAAGAATAGAAGGCAATTTTTACTGAGATGTAAAACCGAAAACATTTTTCCTGTATTTTTAAACATAAAAACTAAACATATTGTATTCTCAGCAGCTAACCTAGGAAGGAAATTTAGTGAAAATATCTTAAATGTCTTTAAATTACAAACCTTAAAATTACTAATTAGCGACACCATAATTAATATAAAGCACCTAGAAACTAAAATCTCTCCAATCAAAAACAAACTACAACAAACAATTCCTACTAATGATTTTAATCAAATTTTAAATAATGAAAACAAAAAATATGAATCTTTATTTGAAAAAATCAAAACAAAAGAAAAAAAAAATAAAACTAATCCAAAAAAAATTAATGTACAAAAAGAATGGATCGAACATCTTACCGACACTGAAATTCCAGAATACGCAATTGATATATTAAGTTTGGGATCTAATTTTACTTTTCCAATAACAAATTCCAATGAACTCCCTATTCCTGATATAATATCATCCGTCGAAACATCAATTAGTAACCTTAATAATAACGAAAAAGATAAAATCAGACCAAATTGTTGTAACACCCTCAAAACTTATCAAAATAAACTCAAATGTAACCAATATAAAATCAAACATAATGATATAAACAAGGAACTACATAATAAAATAAAAAAAAGTAATATTTTTCTGAAAAATAATCCTAACCTAAAAATTATACGACCTGACAAATCAAATAAAACCGTTATCATGAACACAACAGAATACGATAATAAAATGGAATTACTTTTAAATGACATAGGTACTTACAAAAAAATAAACACAGATCCTACAAATATTTTTCAAAAAAGAAATAACGAACTTGTTACGCGTTGGGAAAACAAAAACTACATATCACCTAGTTGTGCAAAATACTTAAAAATCCTTAATGCTCAAACACCAAAATTATACGGATTGCCAAAATTACACAAGGAAGGCATACCAATGCGACCAATTGTCTCTTGTATACAATCACCACTAAACAACCTCTCTACATTTTTAAAACGAATTCTAGAAAATATCATAAACAAAAGCGCTACTTACATTAAAGATTCCTGGGATTTCAAAGAAAAAATAAATAATTTTCCCGTACCACAAAATCATATTCTAATCTCACTTGATGTGGTCCCTTTATACACAAATGTACCAATAGAACTAGCCCTCCAACTTATTGAAAAAAAATGGTCTGATATTAAAAAATTTACAGATATACCCATGGAAGAATTTCTAATTGCTAGGGAATTAACTTTAAAGTCCACATTTTTCATGTACAAAAATAATTTTTATAAACAAGTAGAGGGATGCGCAATGGGTTCCCCTATATCTGGTGTGGTTGCACAATTAGTTATGGAGGAGTTAGAACGCAATATAATCGAAAAATTAGATACTCCTCTTCCATTCTTCTATAGGTACGTCGACGATTGTATAACCTTAATTCCCAGAGACAAATGCAATTATATTTTAAACGCCTTTAACAATTTTCATGAAAAGCTGAAATTCACTATCGAAACTGAAAACAATTCTCAAATAAACTTTCTAGGTATGACATTACATAATAAGAACAACATTATCGAAACAGAATGGTATACAAAAAGCACATGGTCAGGCAGATATGTAAATTATTTTTCTCAACATCCAATGAACCAAAAAAAATCAGTTATTATCGGGCTAGCCGATAGAGCAATAAAATTAAGCAATGTAAAATATCAACCACAAGCAATAAGAAAAGCTAAAAATATCTTAATTCAAAATAGCTATCCAAAAAAATTAATTAACTCTATATTTAATTCTAGATTGCATAAAATAAACAGCCCAAATCAAATTATACCAACCGAAAAAAATACAGATAAAAATAAGTTTCTATCAATCCCATACGTACAAGGCCTTTCAGAAAATATAAAAACTATTTTTGATAAACATAATATAACCGTATGCCACAAAAGTTACAACACCTTCCAAAAAAATTTTTTTAGTTCCCTCAAAACCCCAACTCCAACCAATCAAAAAACACACATCATATATAAAATACCTTGTAAAGACTGTCCTGGAGTGTACATCGGTCAGACTACACAATACCTCAAAAATCGCTTAAATGGGCATAAATATGATAAAAAAAAATAAAACTTCATTAACAAAACATGAGAATGAAACATCCCATAAATTTAATTATAAGGACACACAAATCTTAAAAACTGAAATAAATCAGAAAAAAGGGAATTCCTTGAAATGATGTACATTAAAAAACACGAAAATTCAATTAATGACAAAACGGAAATTAAAAACTTAAACCAAATACATTACAACGTAATAAAATAACTGCATATATTCTGCAATTTTCTCGTAAATCTAAATTTAAATTTTTTAAATTAAATGGCAATTTGCAAAAATAAAAAAATTGTTCAATTTTCTACATTTTATCTTAAATGAAATAATAATAGGTACACTAATTACAAAAATATAAAATAAATGCGCTCGTTCCACATACCAAAATAATAACAATATAAAACACCTTGTTTTTTAACCCAATAAAAACAATATATATGACGAGCAACAGCAGCAAAACGAATTTTAATTTCAGTCAGTCAGTAGTTTTAAGTATGTATATACTGTACTGTCACATATATGTAGAACAAATTTTAAGTGTATATGTCTCATTTGTGAATGGATTAAAAAAATTTACCTTCTTAGGTGAGTTATAGTATAATTATACATCCAATTTGAACGTTTTGTTTTAAAAATAAAAAAAAACAAGTAATATTAATTAGGTTATACGTGTTTATTAAATTTCTGTATATATGTATATATCTGTGCTGGGGTGTACTTATGTATGGATGTATATGTATATAAAAAAACATTTTTATCCTCTTACACAAAACAAAAAAAAAGAAAAAGTAGACATGTTTATAAGTAAGAATCCAAAACAGCATTGTTTGTTAGTTTTAGTGACCTGTATTAGAATCCACTGATGAAGGCATGTTGCCGAAACGTTTGGGAATAAAAGAAAAAAAAACAAATTAAAATGATTTCCGAAGAATAAACAAGTTTTATTTTTCAAAAAGATAATTCAGACCAAAAACCCAAGAAAATCTCCTAAGTATATATAATATATATATATATATATATATATATATATATATATATATATATATATATATATATATATATATATATATATATATATATATATATATATATAATACCCGTCAAGAGGGAGTTGGAAAAAAATATTTTTCATGTAGTACAAAATGGCCAATAATTTCCTCCATATTAACTTCTGCAAGTTTTTTTTATATATATATATATATATATATATATATATATATATATATATATATATATATATATATATATATATATATATATATATATATATATATATATATATATATATATATATATATATATATATATATATATATATATATATATATATATATATATATATATATATATATATATATATATATATATATATATATATATATATATATATATATATATATATATATATATATATATATATATATATTATATATATATTGCATTATACAAGGTATTTTTTATTAGGCAACCCTCATAATTTGCAAAGGCAATAACCTTTGCTTCATTAACTGTGAAAAAGAGCTTATTTACTAAAATATAAAAAAATATTATTAAGAAAACTTGTTTATTTTTAAGGGTTAGATATATATATATATATAGAATTTTGGACAGCAATTCCAATTCTTAAATTTTTTTCAAAAGCAAATTATTAATAATTTTAAATTTCTATTACACTCCTAAATCAGTTTATTGTTATTTTTTTTTGTATTATGACATATATTTACCAAACAAAAATGTAATTTAAGAGTCTATTACGTGCCTGAATTAATACCATTTTTTTCTTTGTCTGTCTTGTAATACTTTCCAAAATTTGGTTGTATTTTTTGAAATTTACACAGTTAATTGTGTTAAAAATTGGGCATTTTTAAATTTTTCCTTTAAATCCTTTACCTTTATTTTGATACCCAAATCAAATTGATTTCATGAAAATTAGGCAACATTCTATATTTTGTCCCAAGCTGCTGCTTTGCCTAGTAAAGGGAATATTTCTAGGCAGTCATACGTGTTTCTTGCTCAAGAAGGCGGAGTGTAGCTTCAATGTCGACGTTCTTACTGCCGTCAGGCCCGGTCTCAGAACTGCGGTAAAATATCGCGTGTTATGTGTGCGTAGTGGGTTTAGTGTATAATTATAAAAAAATATAAAATATGTACTTACAGGATACCCAGAGATGTACTTCACATATTAAATAGTTTAGTATAATAAGGTTATCAATATTATTCAAAATACGTTGTCGGTCTCACAATATCTTTAGTGCATCAAAAATATAAATATAAAAAAACAAAAACTAATATGCCAAGACTTTCTCTTGGAGAACAAATTTTAAAACCATAAACACAAAATATTATTTTATCAAATAATGTTTAAAAATTACCTTTAATATCTCGCATTATATTTTATTAGATTTTTGGGATTCTACAAAGCAGTGGCGGTGGTGATGCGATGGAAGCAACGCTACCCTTACTCCTATATGATCCAAAAAAGATCATAAATTGATAATATATTTTATTTCTCAAATTGCCTTCATAAATCGCCTCCCATTTCGAAAGGCAAAACCGTTATTGTTTCCCGTTGACTTCATAAATCTCCACCGGGACGAGATCATTCATTAATGATCCACGGCGGTTTCAGATCTAGAGATAATCGAAGACCGTCGCGTCGGGCTAATAGAATTTCCGCCTGTCGATATGCGAAGGATATCTGCGCTGCTAGTGCGGTGGTTTTTATATTTTATTTTTAGAATGCTTGTGTCGCGAAGAAATTTCTTCTTGCGAATTTCGGCGGTCGAAAAGCGCTAAATTCGGTCGCTTTTTCCATATTCAGTTCTGTGTTATCAGTAGAGATCGATGAAATAGAGAGCAGATAATTACGTTGCATATGTGTAGTGTGTAAAATACTGGAAAATTGATTTTCTCGGTGCAGTTTTCAGGGGAAATGGACATTATTTCCTCAAGTAGTGATATGATATATACTAGTTTAGACACTACACTCGAACAGTCTATTAAAAAATGTACTGGACATCTTAAAATGAACTTTTATGATAAGTATGATTGGCTAACTGGGTGCAAAACATTAAATTATTTTATTGGCTTTGTTTTTTTTATATTTTGTCGACCATCTTAACTTTATTACTGTTTAAACTAGAACGATTACTTTTTTTATCAGTTTGCAGGATTTTCTTTTTTCCGCGGGGTGTTCCAAAAAATTTATAGTTTTTTTAAATGAAATATCTTTTACATTTTTACGTTGATTGAAAGATCACTAAAACAGCTTTCAAACGATACATATGTATTATTACATCTACTCTTACATTTTTCGAAACATTTGATTTTAAAAAACACATTTTTCTCATTAAGAATATGTTTTTCTCAGCTGCTAAAATTTTTATTTTTAAAGTTATAATAATTTTTTTGCCAGCGTGTAAAAAAGAAACTTACTTAAAATCCAACAAATTAGCACAACAAAATTTATCCTAACTGTAAAAATAAAAATTTCAGCGTTCGTCAAAACATTTTCTGAATGAGAAAAATGTGTTTTTTGAAGTTAAATATTTCAAAATCTGTAAAAGTAATATACAGTATTTTTGAAAAGTTCTTCCAATGGTCTTTCTAACAAAGTCAAAATATATAGTTTTATTAAAAAATATATAACTTTAGTAATGCATGCTTTTTTGGAACACTATGTACAGAAATTTTGTGTTTGAAAATAAAATGTACCTAAGAACCTGCAAACTGGTAAAAAATCACAACTTTAATTTGAAAAGTAAAAAAGTTAAGAGGGTGGACAAAATATGATCAGTAACATCCTACATTTGTTTTCCATGTAGGTATGTATTCTACTACTTATTTAGCCATTATCCTAATCGCTTCCCTCACTAGATATTTCACCGCACGCTACTGCTACAAAGAATTCACGATGTATTTTGTATAATATATGAAGGGTAATTCACCTAGGCATTGTGGTGTACACGTAAGAGGCATTGCGGTGCATTGTGGGAGCACTGCGTTCTTAGTTCGTAATAGAGAAGCGTTTAAAAAAAGTTGAGATACTTATTTGGCCCTGTTGTTAGGATGTTTCAATAGAAATCTTGTCACTTATGCAGATATTTAATAGTGCAAATTATGAATGAAAAAATAACGGACGACTTTTGTCATTTATGTAGACTAGACTGAAAATCGGTGCTAGATGGTTTTTAAGAATGAAAATTACGAATTGTAGTAATCATTTAAAAATTCAAAAATGTCACCGTCATGCGTCAATATGATGAACTAAATTTGTCATTTGCGTAGATTCGTCTGAAAATCGATATAGGGGGTTTTTAAGAGTGCAAATAACGACTTTTTTGTTAACATTTAAAAATTAAAAGTGGCTCTATAAATATGGCGGACAAATTTTGTCATTTGTATAGATTCGACTAAAATGGGTATCTGGGTTTTTTTAAGAGTGCAAGTTACGAATTTTTAGTCGATATTTCAAATTTTAAAAGGGCGGAGTCAACATGGCACCCACATTTTGTCATTTAGGAAGATTCTAGTGAAAATCGGTACCTGGGGATTTTTATTCAAAAGTGAAAAATTCAAAATGGCGCCATCAATATGGCGGACGAATTTAAGTCATTGGTGGAGATTCGACTGAGAAGCTATAAGCAGAGGGCGTCTTATTTTCGATTCTCTTATTAGGAAATGTAGACGAATGCGGTTTTCGTAAACCTACGCTACTTTTTGGAGAACTTGCCATAAATACAATTTTCATAGCTCTTGTTTTTCTAAGATACCAGGTGATAGTGAAAAAATGTCGATTTTGAAAACATCCCGTAACTTCCTTGTCAATTTGCCGAATTTGAATCCGATGTTTCGTGTTATGGGACCCACCATCAATTTCGTTTTTGATGCTTTTAACATTTGAGATAATTTGCTTTTCTATAATAAATTTTAAATGATTCTAGTTTTCCGTTTCCAAGGCCTTTAAAAAAATAGAAATCCATGTCTGTTTTCTTAGTGGTCTCCATAAGATGGATTAAAAGTCTATGAGCACATTTGGAGGTTTCAAAATATCCAAAAATTGTTAATAAAAGTTTGTTTGTGGCGTTTTAAATTTGATGAAAAAGTAGTTTACTTTTACTAATAAAGGAGATACCACAATCCCACGGAAATAGGACGCTCTGTTGATTTTTGAAACTGAGCAAAGAATTCATATTAGTTGGGTTATAAAATGGAACTCATTTTAAGTCCCAAAAACCGAAAAAAAAATTTTTTTCCACAGTATTCTTATTCTTCTAAATTCCAAAAATTAGATAAAATATAGGGTGTTCTATTTAAAACAAAAAAACGTTAAAGTTCCTTTATCCGGAACTTCCCTCGTTATGCATCTTTCCTTTTATTAGAGATTGTGAAGTGTGACCCAGTGAAGTTCCGTACATAGTTATTTAGTAACACATTCAAACATTTTTTATTAGGCGTCATTTTGTTCCACCTTATTGGATTCGTATACCAATATTTTACTAATTTCTACCTTTGCCGTATTTGATTTTTGGGCATAAAATGAATTGAATAAGTAGTTTTCACACTGATTTTTTAAGACCGCCATTTTGTTTTGTCATTTTGAATTCGTACCCGTTTATTCCTATACCACATTTAATTTTTCTGCAAACTTTAAAGTTGATTTTATTTCTCAGTTTATTTCTATACCACATTTAATGTCTTCACAAAACTTGAAATTAATCTAATGACTAGTTTTTCAGACTGATTTTTTAAATATTTTAGTAGGCCGCTATTTTGTTTTGCCATTTTGAATTCGTACCAAAATGTACCGTTCATTTCTACGTAACACTTATATTGGATTTTTACCAAAATACTACCAGGTCATCCCCATCCTAATGTTTGACTAAAATTTGAAGTCAATCGGGTAAGTAGTTTTTTAGGTATGAAGCGAACTGACAGACAGACAGATTGACCGACGGAATTGAGAAAACATATTTTTGGGCATCTTGGGGCACTAAAACGGAAAATTATGTAAAACTTAGAGTGCGATTTTTTCATGATTATCTACATACATTTTATTTTTCCGCCAGTTCATCTCTACAAGACAATTAATTCCTCTACATTTAAAATCAATTTAGTTAAGTAGTTTTATCAGGTTGAATTTTTAAATATTTTGAATTGATTCGTATATAATATTCGATTTTTATGCAAAATTTGAAAGTACATTGATAAGTAGTCTTTTAGTAACAATTTATTTTTCACTAGACCTCAATTTTGTTTCGAAATATTGGACCCTTAAGTTTGACCAAAATTTGAAGTCAATCGGATAAGTAGTTTTTTAGCTATGCCGCAAACCGGCAGACAGACCGACGAAATTAAGAAAACATGTTTTTCGACATCTAGGGACTCCGAAACGTAAAGTTTTGACAAAATCTTGAAGGGTGATTTTTTCACGATTAAAATACTTCCATTTTACGAAGGAAGCAAAAAGTGTAGAACTATGATATTGATTTTTTGTGACATATTTTTCCATATATATATATATTTAAATAAGAGTCATAAACGATATTTTTAAAACAACCAGCATCCCCGTGTGCTCGCATTAGTCGTGTTAGATTGTAGACATATGATTTGCGTTTTTCATTGTGCCGGTAAAATTTTCTAGGCACTACTGTTTACTTAATACTTATTTTGGTTCGTTGACCATCTCTCCTTTTATAACCGTCTATATTTTTTTAGTTTTGAACTCCGGATTTTTACTTTATTTAGTTATAGTTTCCTTATTATGAAACCTGTCCATCGGAGAGGAACCAAGAGAAGATTACATTTATCTACGCGAAGAAAAAAGAAAAAAAAAATAGAGAAGCAACTAAATATAAAGCCGCCTGGATAAAACCGAAAGTTGCTATTTAATTCTCTTATATATTCAAAATATATTTTATTAATATACCTTATACCTAAATTCAAAGGTGATGACATATTTGACACTTTTTTGAAACGTTGTAACTACTTAACGGTTTTACACTTAGAACTAAATAAATTGAACTCTCCTATCTTAGTTTTTCAAGATCTATTACCTGACAACAACTTAACCCGACACCAGTGTGTCAGGCGACAGATCCTGAAAAATTATAAGGTAGGAAAGCACGATTCATTTTACTTGTTTAAAATTTGAATGTTAGGTAATTACATCGTTTCAAAAAGTTCAATGTCTGTTTTTAAGAGCCATTTTCTCGAAATTTAATGATTTTTTACGATAATTAAAAAATGTAATGATACAGTGTGCCGGAAAATTTTATTCATAATAACGTTGTCTGCATGCAGAATAGAGGGCATAAAATCGTAAGTTAAATATACAAGGTTTTTAGAAAAGCCACAAAAATCGTGAATATAAGCTAAGTAATGTTTTTCCACATTAGTTATAAGTTATATTAGATAAGCAGGTATCATTTCTGACAATTTTGACATTCTTAAAAGTTGTATTTAATGGAACATTTTGTTTTTTTTTATTCTATAGAAAAAAGTATTTTTCCTAATAGTTATTCATACCATTACGTAATATTACGTAAAGATAATTTGCTTTTAAGCATTATTTTGCAAGTTTGTATTTTTTAGGTTTTATGATTTTTTAAATGTTTGATTTGTAACTATTATTTTAATAGTAACCCATCTTTTAAACTAATATTTAAATATTACTACTTCTCTTCTATAAGAGTACTATTAGAATAATTTTTTGTTTCGACAGTTACAGGGCCTATCAAAAAGTCAGCACTTTTTTATTATTAATTTCTCAGACAATTTTATTCGAGATACAAATTTCTGCATGAAGAAAAAATCGGTAAAGTCGTTTTACCCGGAACTTTCGTCGAAACGAATTCCGCCACATATAATTATTAATGTGTGTCACAAATAACTTATTCGTAATTTGTGGTTAGCAAAAAGCGATTGATAGCGAGGAACAAGTTGTTTACACTTTCTCAAAGCCAAAAGCTGTTCCAGGCCGAGTTGTTGGTTAACATTTTTGACCTTGGGTAAACCATTTCTACAAGATGTCGAAGCACGATGCATCCAAAACTGGGTAATCAGTTCAAAATCAAAGGGTCTACTATCCTTGTGGTAGTTTCATAATCCCACTTTTGTTAGGTTGCCATTTTGTTTTGCCATACAGAATTGACAACATTTTATCAGTTCATCCCTGTTTCACACATTGTTATGCTGCAAATCTTCAATCAACTTCATTGGATAAGTAGTTTTTATGCTAATATTTTAAACATTGAATTAGGCCAAAGGCCGCCATTTTTTTCACCATAATGTTTCGTCACTAACATTTTACCAATTTATCCATATGCCACACTTCATTTTTGTGCCAAATTTGAGGTAAAAAACATAAGCCGCCATTTTGTTTGGTTATTTATTGCTTGTGTAAATATTCAACTCAATTGGATAAGTAGCTTTTTAATACTGATATTTTAAAGATTTTATTAAGTCGCCATTTTAATCCACCATAATGACTCCTCGCCAAAATTTAACCAGTTTATCTTTATATCACTTTATTTTTGTGTATAATTGAAAGTCATTTTTTCAGAACGATTTTATAAACATTTAATTAGACCGCCATTTTGTTACGCCATCTTGGATTCGTACCACAACTTTTTCAAGGTTATATCTATATAACACTTGATTATTGTGCAAAAATTTAAAACAATCGATGATTTTGTTTCACCATCTTGGATTTGTACCAAAATTTTGCCAGTTCATCCCCATATTACAACTAATTTTTGTTTACATTTTTGGGTGAACTGGTTGAAAAGCTACTTAAGTTTTTTAGTAATAATTTTTCTAAACATTTTGTTCTGCATATTGGATTTTAAAGTCAATCAGATAAGTAGTTTTTTAGCTATGCAGCGGAATTCAGAAAACATTTCTCGGCATCCAGGGGCAGTGAAACGTGAAGATCAAAAAAAATCTCGAAGGGTTGATTTTGTCAGCATTAAGTTGGATATACGGTGTTAAAAAACTAGATTTAAAAAAAAATCTTAAATAAAAGCTAAGTAAAGTTTTCCTACATTAGTTATAGTTAAAGAGATATTTAGATTTAAAAATTTAAAAAAAATACTTTTCGAGCTATAATATCAAATAAGCTAATATGGGAAAACTTTACTTGGCTTTTTTTTACATTTACTTTTAGAATCTTGTTTGTATCTTTGTAACACCTTATATATTTCACATAAAATTCGTGCTATCAAAATTATTTTTATCAAGAATAACTTTTTCTAATAAATAAAAAAGTTGGTGGTGAGAATTTTTTGGTACCTAATCATTGTCCGCGGATGGGGTAGACCAGAGGACAAATAACGCTACACTTTTTGCAGACATGTTGTTTAATGCTTTTGCTTAATTTGCTAACTCAGTAATAAAATAACAAATACATATGATAAATAAACCACGGATGTCTACACAGACAAAGTATAAAACTTGCAGAATACGCCGGTGTGCTACATGGAAACACTACACAGCTTTTTCGAAAAACGGAAAAAATTTTTAAACTTAAATATTGGGAGTTCTGGACAATTACAGTAAATGTATTTAAAACTAAAAAACTTTTTCATATTTCAGCAAATAAGCCGTTTTTCTGGAATTTTCATAAATAAATATCAATTTTGGCAGGTAACACTTAAATATTTTCAAATAAAGCCATGTTTCACACTTAATGAAGCAAAGTTGTTACCAATGCTAAATTTTGATAAAGTTATATTGATATTATTATTTCTGATAATTTTGTAAATGTAAACGACCCACCATCGTTATTTTTGACTGGATTCGTTCTGTCTTTTAAAATAATAAATATAATGTGTTAAACGTCTTTTTACCTTTTTATGTATAAATATAAAAACACATTGCCGACTAACCAATTTTTAAAAAGGCCTGAGTCACAGCCGAAACGTTAAATTAAATACATGACTATTAAATAATAATAAATTTTCAAAATTGAGGACCATATCCCAAGAACCAAAAACAAACAATATATTAATAAAGCCCAAGAAACAATTATTTATATATACTGGGTGTCACAGAACATAGGGTACACGCTCTAATTGTTTTACCTTTTCAGATATCACTTTGAAACTTAGGTAACCTTTAGTAACTTATTAAGATGCATATTTTGACAGATAATTGCATTATACATCACTTCCGGTTTAATAGGAAGTGACCTAAACCTTAATATATTAAATGGAAATCGGTATATTTTTTTTCATAGTCGTATTCTGTGTAAAATTTCCTTTCCAATGCTGTATCATAATTTATATTTTTATTCCAAAATGGCGGCATTAAAACGGGTTTTCTGAAAAACGTTATATTCACCATATAACATATAAAACAAAAGACAGTGTCAAACTCCTCAGGTGACCTGAAAAAAACGAATTTTTAGGTTAGAAAAAGCAGGAAAGCATCTTATTATATTTTTTTTTTCAAAGTATTATGCCTTTTCGAAAAAAAAAATATAAATGTCTACTTTTAATGTAAAATTTCTGTCGAAATTTAAATTGGACCTTGCATATTTTATTTATCCGTTTAATTTCACATTAAATTACGTTTCCAATAATGTGCCACAAGTTAATCCTTTTGTCGTTAAGTTACAACAATATTTAGATTTGTTGACATTGAACGATCGTAAGCAACCATCTAGAAACAATTAAACTTAAAATACGCGCAAATTATTTTAAAATGCTTAATCAACTGTGATGTTTTTATAAAAATAAAATGGCCAGTTTTACCTATTTCTATAAACTGAAATATTGAGATTAGAGTATTAGAATCGCTAACACTGCTTATACAGGTATGGGTGTAAAATAACCAACCTAGGCCTGGTCATTTAAGTTTAAATGTTATAAGCAAATCTGACACATGTTAAGACTAAATAGAATACTTAGTTATTGTCTACTAAAAATGAAGGGTAAATAAATATAACATAGTTTAACTAATAAAAATGCTAAATTTTGATTTAGTAGTTTCCCCGAAAAAAAATTAGGTACCTCGCAGGAAAAATCGAAATATTGTTGTAATTTAACGACAAAAGGATAACTTGAGGCACATTATTGGAAACGTAATTTAATGCAAGGTCCAATTTAAATTTCGACAGAAAATTTACATTAAAAGAATTAATTTTAATTTTTTCTTCGAAATGTAATATTTTGAAAAAACATAATAACAAGCTTTCTTGCTTTTTCTATCCTAAAAAGTTTCATTTTAATCAGGTCACCTCAAAAGTTTGACACTGTCTTTCGTTTTATATGTTATATGGTGAATATAACGTTTTTCAGAAAACTGGTTTTATGGCCGCCATTTTGGAAGAAAAATATAACTTATGATACATCTTTAGAAAGAGAATTTTGGACAGAATACGACTATAAAAAAAAATATACAGGGTTCCCTTTAATATATTGGTCACATCCGGTTAATTCGGAAGTGATGTACAATCCAACTATCTTTCAAAATATGCAGTTTAATAAGTTACTCAATGTACCTAAGTTTCAAAGCGATATCTGAAGAAGTAAAAAAATTATTGCGTGGACCCTACGTTCTATTTATATATATATATATATATATATATATATATATATATATATATATATATATATATATATATATATATATAAATATCAAGTACTTTCTTGGGATTAGGTTCGTGGATTGAAACAATGTTTAATCTTTTCAGAAAGACCTTCAGTGTATGGCAAAGATATGTATGTAGTTGTTTTATTGATGGCGCTATAAACTTTTTGGATTTAACATTAATAAGAGACCACAAAATAAATGGCATTAAAACTAAGTGGTACAACAAAAAAACCTGGTCCTCCCGCTACCTTAATTATAATTCCAGTCACCCAAAATGTCAAAAAAACTCCGTGATGATAGGATTAGTTGATCGTGCACTAATACTAACATCACGTATATACCGAGTTGACATTCTAAATAAAGTTAAAAATACTCTCTTAAAAAATCATTTCCCATTAAAAGCCATCGAACGAATTATAAAGCGAAGAACCCAAAAATTATACAATGGCACAAAACATATTGTAAATAATCATGACAACAATAAAACAACTATATACATATCTTTGCCATACACGGAAGGTCTTTCTGAAAATATTAAACACATTCTCGGTAAACACGATATAACCGTACGCCACAAATCTAACAATACCTTTAAATCTTTATATACACCACTAAAAAGTCACACCAATTAAAAACAATCAAACGTAGTTTACAGCATTCCCTGCCTAAACTGCCCCAAAAAATATATAGGCATGACCACACAATACCTATCAAATAGACTAAATGGGCATAAATATACAAAAAATGCTTCCACAGCACTACATAAACACGAAAGAGATATGAAACATGAATTTGATTTTTCGGGTACAACGGTCTTATCAAAAGAACAACATTATCATAAACTGACATTCAAAGAAATGGTCGAGATAAAAAAAGAAAAAATACAGTAAACGATCGGAAAGACATTGACAATCTCAGCCAAATATATCACAGTCTAATTTAATTCAATTGTTATAAACTATTTCCGTCAACCATAAATACATACTGTATACTGTCAGACTCACACAAATACTTTTAAAACAACCCGTATCCACCAATAGTTCTACATTATAAATATAATCAAAAAAACTAAATGATATATATAAAAAAAAAACAATAGAATTTTTTAACCAGTGTATCACTTACCTCCACACCACCAAGCAAGGCAAAATAACATCTTTCTCAAAGTATGTACTGTACTATTTTAAGTAAATGTTTTAATAATTTTAGTGCGTGCCGTTATACCTAATTGTTTTTATTTTTGAACTTGCATATATACACTTTTTGTATTTAATTTTTAGATGTGCAGAATTAAATATTTTGAAAAAGCCTGAAATGGACAGGCGAAACGTCAATTAAAGTTTTTTTGTTTCAATCCACGAACCTAATCCCAAGAAAGTACTTGATATTTATAAATTGTAAGGTTCAAGAAGAGAAATATAAATATATATATATATATATATATATATATATATATATATATATATATATATATATATATATATATATATATATATATATATATATATATATATATATATATATATATATATATATATATATATTTATAGAGACTCTATTCGGACGCGAGAAAGAAAGCTTCGAAAATGCCAAATGTGATTGTGGCGAAACGTCAGCAAAACTGTTCTTTTCAGAACGACAGTAGTGAACGGATGTACACCCGGAATGAAAACACACATATATATATATATATATATATATATATATATATATATATATATATATATAAATATAATATATATATATATATATATATATATATATATATATATATATATATATATATATATATATATATATATATATATATATATTTATATATATATTTATATTTCTCTTCTTGAACCTTACAATTTATAAATATCAAGTACTTTCTTGGGATTAGGTTCGTGGATTGAAGCAAAAAAACTTTAATTGACGTTTCGCCTGTCCATTTCAGGCTTCAAAAAGTGTATATATGCAAGTTAAAAAATAAAAACAATTAGGTATAACGGCACGCACTAAAATTATTAAAACATTTACTTAAAATAGTACAGTACATACCTTGAGAAAGATGTTATTTTGCCTTGCTTGGTGGTGTGGAGGTAAGTGATACACTGGTTAAAGAATTCTATTGTTTTTTTTTATATATATCATTTAGTTTTTTTGATTATATTTATAATGTAGAACTATTGGTGGATACGGGTTGTTTTAAAAGTATTTGTGTGAGTCTGACAGTATACAGTATGTATTTATGATTGACGGAAATAGTTTATAACAATTGAATTAAATTAGACTGCGATATATTTGGCTGAGATTGTCAATGTCTTTCCGATCGTTTACTGTATTTTTTCTTTTTTTATCTCGACCATTTCTTTGAATGTCAGTTTATGATAATGTTGTTCTTTTGATAAGACCGTTGTACCCGAAAAATCAAATTCATGTTTCATATCTCTTTCGTGTTTATGTGGTGCTGTGGAAGCATTTTTTGTATTTTTATGCCCATTTAGTCTATTTGATAGGTATTGTGTGGTCATGCCTATATATTTTTTGGGGCAGTTTAGGCAGGGAATGCTGTAAACTACGTTTGATTGTTTTTAATTGGTGTGACTTTTTAGTGGTGTATATAAAGATTTAAGGGTATTGTTAGATTTGTGGCGTACGGTTATATCGTGTTTACCGAGAATGTGTTTAATCTTTTCAGAAAGACCTTCCGTGTATGGCAAAGATATGTATATAGTTGTTTTATTGTTGTCATGATTATTTACGATATGTTTTGTGCCATTGTATAATTTTTGGGTTCTTCACTTTATAATTCGTTCGATGGCTTTTAATGGGAAATGATTTTTTAAGAGAGTATTTTTAACTTTATTTAGAATGTCAACTCGGTATATACGTGATGTTAGTATTAGTGCACGATCAACTAATCCTATCATCACGGAGTTTTTTTGACATTTTGGGTGACTGGAATTATAATTAAGGTAGCGGGAGGACCAGGTTTTTTTGTTGTACCACTTAGTTTTAATGCCATTTATTTTGTGGTCTCTTATTAATGTTAAATCCAAAAAGTTTATAGCGCCATCAATAAAACAACTACATACATATCTTTGCCATACACTGAAGGTCTGTCTGAAAAGATTAAACATTGTTTCAATCCACGAACCTACTCCCAAGAAACTACTTGATATATATATATATATATATATATATATATATATATTTATATATATATATATATATATATATATATATATATTATATATATATATATATATATATATATATATATATATATATATATATATATATATATATATATATATATATATATATATATATATATATATATATATATATATATATATATATATATATATATATATATATATAGGGTATATAGGTAGGGTACACGCAATAATTTTTTTACCTTTTCAGATATCGCTTTGAAACTAAGGTACATTTAGTAACTTATTAAAATGCATATTTTGAAAGATAGTTGGATTGTACATCACTTCCGAATTAACCGGATGTGACCAATATATTAAAGGGAACCCTGTATATTTTTTTCATAGTCGTATTCTGTCCAAAATTCTCTTTCTAAAGATGTATCATAAGTTATATTTTTCTTCCAAAATGGCGGCCATAAAACCAGTTTTCTGAAAAACGTTATATTCACCATATAACATATAAAACGAAAGACAGTGTCAAACTTTTGAGGTGACCTGATTAAAATGAAACTTTTTAGGATAGAAAAAGCAAGAAAGCTTGTTATTATGTTTTTTCAAAATATTACATTTCGAAAAAAAAATTAAAATGACTTCTTTTAATGTAAATTTTCTGTGGAAATTTAAATTGGACCTTGCATTAAATTACGTTTCCAATAATGTGCCTCAAGTTATCCTTTTGTCGTTAAATTACAATATTTCGATTTTTCCTGTGAGGTACCTAATTTTTTTTCGGGGAAACTACTAAATCAGAATTTAGCATTTTTATTAGTTAAACTATGTTAGATTTATTTACCCTTCATTTTTAGTAGACAATAACTAAGTGTTCTATTTAGTCTTAACATGTGTCAGATTTGTTTATAACATTTAAACTTAAATGACCAGGCCTAGGTTGGTTATTTTACACCCATACCTGTATAAGCAGTGTTAGCGATTCTAATACTCTAACCTCAATATTTCAGTTTATAGAAATAGGTAAAACTGGCCATTTTATTTTTATAAAAACATCACAGTTGATTAAGCATTTTAAAATAATTTGAGCTTATTTTAAGTTTAATTGTTTCTAGATGGTTGCTTACGATCGTTCAACGTCAACAAATCTAAATATTGTTGTAACTTAACGACAAAAGGATTAACTTGTGGCACATTATTGGAAACGTAATTTAACACTTTAACATATATATATATATATATATATATATATATATATATATATATATATATATATATATATATATATATATATATATATATATATATTATATATATATATATATATATATATATATATATATATATATATATATATATATATATATATATATATATATATATATATATATATATATATATATATATATATATATATATATATATATATATATATATATATATATATATATATATATATATATATATATATATATATATATATATATATATATATATATATATATATATATATATATATATATATATATATATATATATATTAGACTGCGGCTAGAGGTAGAGCCGGCAGTTTGGATGCGAGATAATCACTTTTCAATATTAATTGGAAATATTCTGTCAACCTATGACACTGATAGACAAGAACTCCTCTTTCATGCTAAAATTCATTAGTTAATTTCATACACCCCACCATTCTATACCCTTTCAGGTGGAGGGTATGGCCAAGGATTAGATTATTCGAAGAACTTGCAGAGCCCGTATTTATGACATCTCCCATGCTCTCATCGTTCCTCAAATAATTCCCCCTTTTCGTGCACTCATTCTACCCCCTATATTGCATACTACAAATGGTAGTAATTTTGATAAAGTGAATTGGCCAAATACTGTCAAGTAACGTTCATAGGAAATAATAAGAATATAAAACCAGTAATAAACAGAACACTTCATAATGTCCAAGCGTATACATCATGTTTTGAGTTATTGATCTGGTTTTAATTATACACTAAATTTTAAATCCGAATTAGTTAGTTAGTTAGTTAATTTCTTTATTTAGCATAAATGCTACAATTTATATTTTTCAAGCATAAAATTATAAATATTATAGACTACTCTAAACTAGCTTCAAAAAC
Organism: Kuschelorhynchus macadamiae; assembly: GCA_030620095.1. NCBI lineage: Eukaryota > Metazoa > Arthropoda > Insecta > Coleoptera > Curculionidae > Kuschelorhynchus > Kuschelorhynchus macadamiae. The sequence goes on from JAUTXW010003449.1 coordinate 369,337, forward strand.
CATACTTTTGTGTTCCTTATCAACGTTTAAAATTGATTCTTAAATAAATAATCTCTTAAGTTAATTTTAAATTTTTTATAAGATCTCTGAGACTTTATAATAAATGGTAGTTTATTATATTGAGTCGACCCTTTATAAAAAATTGACTTATAAACAACACCTTTAAAAACATAATTTAAATGTAAGTCTTTGTTTTGCCTTGTTTGGTAATTATGTTCTTCACAGTTTTCATCTATAAATGTTCTTAGATTTTCGGGCAATAAATTATTTTTTATTTTATACATAAAAATTTACTAAATAAAAAATTAAATTACGAACATTTAACCATTCTAATTTTAACATTAAAGTAATTTTTGTATATTTATCACAATTTAGTAAAATCCGCATGACTTGCTTTGTAAAATTTGAAATTTATTAAATATTTCTTTTCGTTTGCCAAATACATTGTTTTCACGAATTTGTGCTTTCACACAAAAAATAATATAAGTGAAGTAAGAGTAAGTAAAGTCAAATGTTTATATATACTGTGAATATTATTTTTTGTTATAGTGAACAAAACAATGTAGCAGCACTCGCAGCACTAAATATGTTAACATTTTGAATAAACAGCAATATTTAATATACCACAACCAATAATAATACAATCTTTATTTAATTTTGAGCAAATATATTCTCTTTATGTTATTTTAAATTTTATAAAATCACTAGCCTAAAAATACTTTGTATGAGAAAAACAAGTTTTATGTGTTTTGTAATACCCTACCTACATATATCCGTTGGTTAAAATAATATATTGACCTGAAAGAGAAAGCAATCAGAGGAAGAAAGATGAGTTATGATCAACTTTAAAGATAAGGATTTCAAATTAACATTACGAGATAAATCTATATTGGTGGCAACAGGATAGAGTTCTATTTAGAGTATTAGTAGCGTTTTGTTAAATTATATGGGAATGTACGCGACGTTTAAAATTAATATTTGTAGGTTTTCAGACATTTTAATATGCTCTCAGAATTAGAATTGAGCTTATTTTCTCTTTAATGTAATTTATCTTCGGAAAAAGTATTTCTTGTTTAAAATCAATTTGCTCACATTATTGGCTCACTCGACCAAATAATCTTAAGCATATATTTATAACATCGTCCTTACATTAAGTTCGTTAGAACGAAAGGGAAAATTTGTTACATATTGTATTGGTGTCGAAATTTTTTTATAGTTTTGCGTATTATCAGGTATGTTATTTCATAGCAATTTATACTTGAAGTAATGTACTTTTATTTAATGCTAAAATACCTAATTTTTTTCAAGTAGTTAGTACATTGCACTTTACTTAAGTAAATAATTAAAGTGAAACCTTCACAACTTGAAATAATTAGTTTCTTTGTTATGTTTGATTTAGGGGCCTTGGGGGGGGGGGGGCACGCCTTCTTTAATTTCTTGAGCAGTTGGTTAAGGTGTGGTTGAGTTGGCTATTAGCTGGCCAATTACGAGACACATTTACAAACAAATAGAACCGGAATGTGGGAATGGATTTTTTTTATACAGTTACCGTTGATGATAGGTGGTTGTTGTTACCAATGAAAACAGTTGAATGTTCGAGCTGAAATATGAAATCCCTAAAATTGTTTTTAATTCAATTTTTATTTAAAAAAAGAAGCAACTAAATATATTGCAGTATAAATTATTAAAATATTGAGCAACTTGTGGTTTAAATTCCATCAGTAAAAGATATTTCATAACAATGTTGTGTTTTTTCCTTATTATTTTGTCGAAGGATCTTCCCCTCCCAAGAAAAAATCATCGACCTCTGGACGAGGTATTGTAATCACCAATTGGCACCGAAATGATTTTTTCTTTTTTTAAGTTATAATATGAATTAAAGCCCCTAAGCATGTATCATAATTGTTTAATATACAGATACTAAACGAGCAATAACTATTTAACTTATGAAATATCGTGATCCATACTATTCTAAACAAGATAACGAAATTTTATACACCCTAAAGCTATATGTTTAAAAGCTAAAAAATTCGAGTAAATAAATATTTTTCTAAAACCTCGTTACCTATCTGTTAATATTGTTATATCATTCATGTTCGAATTTTTATAAATACATAATTCTTCACTAACGTCATCAATATTTCGTTGTATATTTTTAAACTAAAACGATTTATTGACTCATAAAGTTCTATAAACAAAACACAACACATAAAATAAATAAATTGGAAATAAATAAAAAATATCTAATCGACTATGTCACGATTAAAATAAATCATTTTTATCAATTTAGGTCTTAAATATAGTTTCTAGGTTTTTGCTTGCATCAAACAAATATTATTTATTTTGTGTCTTGAGTCTACAAACTATGTATACATGTACATTTCAAATTACCATTAAGACTATTACTAAACCGACTAAAACAAAACGTGCATTAAATTTAAAAATATGTTCTGAAAATAGTGACCTTAATTAGCTGAAAAATACTATATTTTTTTGCGAAATTGAAAGGTTTTTAATTTTTAGACACATCAGAACCAAATTTTAATTTTTTTATATCATTGTTTGCATAGTTCTAAATCATATTTTTTGTAATATACAGTGTTGTTAGAAGCACGGCGCAGCCCATATTTTGTCAAACACAATGCTGTTTTTAATACAACGCTAGATAAACGATGAAACATTGATCTTCCACAAGAGCTAGTAAAGGGATTTCATTATGGACGCACTGGAAAATGAATACTTAAAAATCTGTAAAGGTAGAAACCACCAGTTAATATAATGCGACATGAAAACCCAATTTCAAAAGCTAAGAAATACAAGTCCTGCATATTTTTGAAATTACCGAGCTCCAACGAATTTAAAACCGTACTACCAATTTTAGGTACCAGTTAATAGGAACCATCGAACAGAACTTTAAGAGTTAGGATGGAAATGTGCAATTCTAAAAATAATCATCACGAAGAATATGATAATTTTTTAAAAATATTGCAGAGTTTAATTTTTGCTTGCTTTTGTTACAAATTTAAAATAAAGGTAAACCCTATATTTAAACTATACTTAAAGCTATTAAGGATCTAAATAATTTACTTACTTTAATTTTTAAATCTCATTGTAGACTAATCTCATAAAAAAATGTGTTTTCTAAAGACAATAAATTAGTAAATATGATCATAGGGTGCCTCCATCATTCAAAATAGAAATGCACACATTTAAATGAATAATTTTTAATTTTAATAAAAAAAACACTGATTAATATTAATTGATTATAATTATTTACATATTAACTTAATTACTTAATATTTTATTAATAATTCGTGAACAAAATATATTTTACCTTAGAAAAAAGTTTTAACAATTGGCAGTCAATGTGTTTTTTATTTCGCATTAAATTGTTCCAAATCCATAATAATGGATATCTAAATTATCAATACCAGAAAATATGTTTTGCACTAACAACCAGAGACATTTTATTATGTTCACGACTAGATCCGAGGGGAACTCAAAAAGTCCCCGCCACGCTGAACCTACGATTTACCAATCAAAACGAGACGATCTGACTATCTTAATTATGGTAATCGAGAAACAGCAAATGCTGAAAATGTCCAGAGCTTTATTATTTTTTGAAGAGTAATTAATTTCTATATGTTTTTATATTTTCGGTGACTCCACATTCATATAATTAACAGCATCGAACTACGACCACTAAACAATAACCAGTGCCCAAGAAAAATAACTGTGATGAAATACGTGACGAAGCGGTCGCCGGAGGTACAATTCCCAATCTTCAGGTGACGCACATACAGCAGTTTACAATACTATATTCTATCACTGAGAACCCAACCTCAGAAAAAACCTGATATGAAAAGATTTCGTGTTTTTTCTATTTCTACTTGCTCGTGAAGTTTTATCATTTTGCAATTATTATAATAGAAACTAGTTCTTATTGCATATTATGGAACCAACAAAAATATGTAATGTTGGTGATAAAGCATTCACTACAGTATCAAATGTAAATAAACATTTAAGACGAAAACATAATGTACTGCCAAATCCGACTGTTGAACACTTCAAAGGTTCTTTGGTGTGCCCAACTTGTTTTAAATTGAATAAAACTTATAATGGATTAAGACATCATTTAGTTGAAAAGCATGAAACTTTCTATAATTATGAAGATAAGTACACCAATAGACAGTAGTCAAAATTTAAAAATCATTATGTTGTTGTAATGGTATAATAATGTTTTATCAGAAATTTACTTTCCATTACAACATTTTTTTACAGAATTTGAAGAACGGAAATGGAAATACTGTAAAGTACATGTGGGAAGAAAGTTAGGAAAACAAACGGAAAGGTATATTATGTATGTCACAGGTCGCTTAAGTCAGAGAAGACTACTTATTTATCGGGTAACCTGGCAAAGAAAAATTCAAAATCTCAACTTTAAATGTTACCTGTAGCCAAAACAAATTAAATGTAGTATTGTATCTTCCTCATCTTGGACACAAGTGCAGCTTAGCACATGTAAATTTAACGAAAAATGAAAGAAAACTTATAGCATGTAAGCTTATATTAGGTTAGTGAACAAAAAAATCATTAATGTAGATGAAAAATGTATATGTTGCTGTTGTTTTGTATGCAGAAGCACTTGGTAGGTTGGGTAAGCAGGTCAGAGCTTAAAAATCCTTGAAATCATACAGTTCAGCTATATTAGGGAGTCTGTTATCTATATCAAATTAGATTCTTAAAAAAGTTCTTCTATCTCAACATTTCGAAAATATATATTTTTAAAAAGATGCAAATAAAATAAACTTTTTTTGACTAAATACTAAAGTAAACTAAATCGAAACCTTTTTTAAGATAAGTAAATATATTTTTTTTGAATATATTTATTTATAATGTAATTTTGTTTTCAGGGAACATTGTGGAGGGAGTTTCTTTTGAGAAGATTCTGGACAATATAAAAGATGGTCTGAATTCATCATGTGGAAGGCTAGATCTATTAGATCGTCAGGATTTAAGAAATATAAGCAGAGACTTTTCTTTGAAATCCAATATCCAGTTGCATCAAATTGATGTAATTAGTGTTTCTTTGTGAGTTGAACGTTAAAAAAATGCGGAAAGTGAAATAGAACTATTATTTTATAAAGCGTAGGGTACTTCTGAAAATCTCTCAGAAACTAGTATTTACAAAGAAAAAGATTTTGTTCTAATGCTTATGACTAGTTTTCAAAAAAGTCAACTATTAAATTTTGGATCAGATAAAATAAGCATTGATAGTACCCACGGCACTACAAGTTATGACTTCTTATTAACAACTTTGTTGATCGTAGATGAATTTGGCAAAGGCGTGCCATGTGCATTTTTGCTTTCAAATAGAGTTGACACCTGTATATTATCCCATTTTTTTCAAAAAATTAAGGAACATGTTGATGATATTAAATGCCAGGTTTTTATTTCGGATGATGCCCAAGAGTTCCACAATGCATGGATGAGTGGCATGAATATGCCTGCGAATCGCCTTCTGTGCACTTGGCATGCGGATAAAAACTGGAGATGTAATTTATCCAATGTTGAGGGAGATCAAGAAGCAAAAGCAAGTGTATTAATCCATTCGCATGCTTTTGCAAATAACAGATGAATCTCATTTTTATGAAATGCAAGATTTCATATTATCAGAATTAATTTTTAACGAGAGCCTTTGGGCAATATTTTCAAACACATTACGTTAGTAGGGCTAATTTATGGGCATACTGTTCTGGAAGCAATGCATTGTACTCTGAAGTACATCTATTGTCAAAGAAAAAATAATAAAAGGATTGATACATGTTTACATGCTTTACTTAGATTAATCGGAGCCATTATGATAAAAAAAAATAAAAAGACTATTAAAGGTGGAGGTTCATACAGAATAAAACTAATATCAAATGCTCATAAACATAGCAAAGGTACTTCTATAAAGGATTGCTGCCAGTTAAATGAAAATACATGAAATGTAAAATCAAGCGATCGTATCGTCGGAGTATACAGTAGAAAAACTAAACAAAGAGTGTTTTATGGACAACAATGCCTGTTATCTTTCTTGTAAAACTTGCAAAATGTGTGTGCATGAATTTAGTTGCATTTGTATTGATTTTTTTATTAAAGGCAATCTATGTAAACATATACATGCAATTGTGAGTAATTTCTTAAAACACTAATTTCTTTTAATTTTGACCACGGAGAGGAAAGTCAAAAAGAAATAGTTAAACATTTAGTGCAATAAAATGAGAGTATAACAAAGAAGAAATATAATGAACAGATTAAAAATAAACTAGATATTATTTATGAATTGGTATCTTCAAAAACATTAAGTATGGAAGCAAGGGAACAGACCGAGAAAATGTTGAATAAAGTGATCGATATTCTAGCTAAAGATAATTAATTAAAAATATAAATATTTTTAATTAATATTTTTTTTAAAAATCTGTTTTATCAATATTTACATAAATGTATATAAGTAATGTCGTATTTGCGGTTTTGTATGTTAGTATAATTATGAAATAAAAAATATTTAAGGGGGCAAATAAATAGTTTTTGATTGTTTACGATCATATTCCCAGATTTAGCCACTAATATCGTTTGAATATTTACTATGTTACAAAATGAATTCCTATCTGTAGTTTTCATCTTTTTTTTTTTAAGTAAAACAAGGGACTAAGGTTAAAAGTCACACTTAGATCCCAAGCAGTTGAGTGTAACTTCACATTAAGCCTTACTTAAAGACAATAGTGACAACTGGTTAATGAAGTAAACGTTTTTGAATACGGTATAATTTAGTATAACTGCATTCTTCATTGATGAATTAAAACTAATTCCACTTTGGCTACATTTTTTTCTTTAAACGAATAGTGTAGGTTGCTATAAAAATAAGATAAACTTGGCAAGAAAAACATTTTAGGAAAAAACTTGTCTAAGAGATATTTTATTCTGCAAGTTTTCCGACATCCTGTTCTATTTTCGTTAATAAGTTTTTTTTAAGATTTTGGAAAAAAAAACAATAATTAGATTTGAAGAAATAAATAAAAATGTCAAGCAAATTGTGCTGTAGGGTGTACCACTCGTAAGTTAGGAATTGTCCCTCCGACGACCGCTTCGTAAATACGAGACTGTAAAGAATTCTTGATTTTTTAAGGTTATAAAATTCCTAGTATAAGCAAATACCCTAATACATCCCCATATTAAAAAACATTATCGACTACCTAAACACAACATACATACTATAAGTATTCGATATTATTTTGTACAATTGAAAATTGTATAACTGTTGTCATTTTACTGTGTTGAATAATGTGCGTAACAGTTTATACGATATAAATATTGCCTCATGTTGACTACGTTGTTGTTGCAATTTATAGTTTTTGGTATTTATTAGTGACAAAACAGCAAAATTAAATTAAAATGTTTACTTAAAAATGTCAAATAGTTAATATCTGCTTACAAAGCAAAAACAATAGATAAAGTTCACTTTTTTACTTAAAACCATAGACATATAACAGTTTGTTATAAAATAAATGTAAATTAGTGCGTTCGGATCATCGGAGGCGGAAGCAGTTTTGCATCGATCGAATCGAATCGAAATTAGCTTTAAGATATAGCTACCTAACTGTTTTTTAAGAACAAAAAAATATATTTAAAATTATAAATTTATATTATTTCCCCTAGTATTAAAAAACGCTCCAAAGCTATGGATAATCAACATCATAAATATGTAAAAAATAGCCATTTATATATTTCTTATAATAAATTATTTTAAAATACTGGGAGGTGTTGTTTTGCCTTTTAAACATGTCTGGGTCTGTTGTTACGTCTATGCTTAAGACCAATAGAAACCTACGTTCGAAACAGTATGAAACATTACTTTATCAATACGTCCAATTCGTAGACATCGAAAATTATTTTGAATTTTTTTAAAACGTGTTCACTGCTCTCATTTTTAAGCTTGAGCAATAATAAGTTTTAATTTAAAAATTGAAATTAATTTAATCCATGATTTGACTAAAACTTGTATTTGTATTATATATGTAGGGTCTTAAAATATTAAGATTTTTTTTTTGATACACCTAGTACATTTGAATATTTTTAAATGAAATTTGGTACACAGTATACTAACAACCGGAATTGACGTAAAATTCAGATAAATAAATACCAATGAAATGTTTTGTAAAAAATATGTTTTTGACTAGTGAGAAAGAAAAGTTGACTATATTCATATTCCCATACAAGTATATTCAGAGTATTGAAAAATATTAGTAATTATTTGGGCTTAAATGCTTTTAAGCAAAAATGTTCGCTTTTTGTTTTACTTTTAATATTACGAACTCGTTTTTTTTCGCATAATCGTGTTATAAGTTTCAATATAAATAATAAGCAAGAAACCATCAGACTTTAGTTTTGAAAAAATATTCGTCAAGAAAATTTGAATGTATTCATAATTTAATATTGAATCTGTTCCTATTTTAAACTATAAAACCTTAATCTTACTATTTGTAATAAATACCTGTAACTTGTTAATAAATCGACTATGTAGTTTTTTCCTGTTTGTCATTTAATACATTTTTTGGCTCACAATTTAAACTAACAACAAGCCACCACTGCATTGCCTTTGAAAAACAAAAAAAACATATATTCGGAAATTTACATTAATTGATTTTATCTCTTTGCTTTAAAGCCTTTCAAACTTAAGATTAAATTATTAAATGCTTGTTTCTCTTTAGTTAAGTTGATCTCTTTTATTTTTTACTGAAAATATTTTTCCATTTTATGTAATTTTAGAAGAATAATAAAAAATTATTTGTGGTCCTCTTAAACGTAATCTTTTGAACTACGGGATACCCATGATCATACATCCTTTTACAATGTAAATATTTCTACAAAAACTTGATAAGTCTAATTTTTAACATAACAGATATAAATTAGTGCATAGTAGGCTCTAAATTTGAAGAGAACCTTCTCCATCACTTCCATTCTTAGTAACAGTTAGCAATTGTTTCGTACTCCCAACGCTCGTGTAACTATCCCCGCTACTCTTTATGCTGGCAAGACTGAGGGGCGTTCCTGGGAGCTTGTGAGGAGTACTCTCCACAGAACTAGAAGCAATGTTTTGAGATTCATATAGATTATTGGATGTGGGAACAGATGGTTCGTCCGGAGTGTAGTAGTCAGACTCGTCACCTCTTTCTGTTAAAAAAATAGGTAATAAAAAATAATAGAGATGATTACTTGTGCCAGATTAATTAAGAATACAATAACACATTGTCGCAATAAAAAATGCACCTACCATAATCTAACTTAAAATGTAAATTAAATCATACATAAATAATAATCAACATAATGAGCAAAAAAATAAGAAACAAAACTAGTTTGTCTGAAGAATGAAGCTTAAAAAATCAAAACACAAATCAACAATATTATTATGAACTAAATTACTCTAAATTAGTTAGCATATTAGTTTTAGGGCGATCACAGTAAAGGGCGAGAGTAACAGGAGCATTAAACGTTTTATTTCATTAAGTAAAACAGGATAATACATTTTGTTGTTTAATAATTTATATACCAAGTAAACCCTTCCTATGACTTTCGAAAGCGACTCAGTAAAATACGCTGGCTGAATAATCACCGCCGTACTTCATTGCTAAATACTTTACAAACCTACTCTGTATAGATTCTAATCTAACCCCATCACACTGATAAATAGGATGCCACGCGGTTGTTCCATATTCAGTTTAGATCTAACGAAAGAGTTGATAAATGTTGAATAAAATTACTTATTAACTATGACTTATTATTCAGGGTGTTCTTAACTGCCGTTCTGATAATCAAGGAGGGTGATTAAAGTTCACATACATAAATGTCAAGAACTACTTAGTTTTAAAATACAGGGTGTTAAAAATGCTAATTTTTTAAACCATTTTGATACATCTCTACATTTGTAGCCAAGATCATAATGCACTTTTATCATTTTTCTGATATTTCCCAAATTTCACATGTTGACCTTGAAATTAGCTATGCATGAATGCTGAGTTTGCTGAATAATTTCTAAACTTTAGAATAAAAAATTTAACTTCGTTGTAAAAATTGCCAGTGGGGGTCGCTCCTCGGAAAAATAGCACCCTCTAGAATTTTCAAAAATTAATTTGGTCGTTTTATTTACATTAATTATAGCTACCGTATACAAGATTTAAAATTATCTACAAATGTTGCGAGGTGTATACGTATACAAAAAAACACTGTGTCTCGAAAGCTAACCCTTTTTCGATTGTTAATATGATTTTTTTTTTAACTAAAATCGATTAAGCAATTACCCCCTTGATTGCATTCTCGAAAAGACATTTAGGAACACCCTGTATACATAATTTTTCTTTGCTCGGTTTCGAACAAATATATATATTATTTTAATATATTAACGACCTATCTCCGATCGTGTAAACAAAAAACCATTTCAAAATACGACACTGTACAATAAGCAAAGCAAAATTGTCGAAATAAAAAATTTAATTAGTATGTGCATTTATAATCAATCAAAATACAAATAAATAGATATTACTTATTTATTATGAGATTTAAAGGGAAACAACTAATGCAAATAGATGCATAGCTGCTTTAGGACAGAAATAAAAATTCCGTTTTCTTAAGAGCCGACGTTTCGACTATATATTTAGTCTTCTTCCGGGCTAAAACGAAACAAAAACATGTGTTGTTTCTTTAATAGTATAGTATTAAGTGTGATATAGAAACAAACTGAGAAATAAAATCGCGACCAAATAAAATGTTTTCTTATTGAATTGACTTAAAATGTTGCAGAAAAAAATAAATGTGATATAGGGATAAACTGGTACGAATTCAAAATGACGTCTTAAAAAAATCAATGTAAAAAGTACTTATTCAAATTATTTTAAAGTAAACCCAAAAATCAAATGTGGCATAGGTAGAAATTGGTAAAATACTTGTACGAATCCACTAAGGTGGAACAAAATGGCGTCTAATAAAAATATATGAAGACACTATATACTAATTCCATAAAGGACACATTTTCTATGAAAAACCAATTTAGTGAACCCTACTTTTTTATTTTAAATAGGAACCTGTATATTCTTATCGATTATTGTATTCACCCTAAAATTAGCTTTTCAACAATATATCACAAGTTAACTTTTGTTTTCAAAATGGCGGCTGAACAGCATTTTTTTTAAAATTCAACATTGCCGCTTTATGAAAAAAAATGCTGTCACTTTTTACAAAATACTTGTTTCAAATAGTCCAAAACAAGCTTGTTTTCAATTTTTTTAGAACTTTAAAAATAGTTTTGGGTAATAATAAAATTTTTTATTTGTTTTACAGAAATACGCTGATATACACTTTTTCTATAAGAGAGCATCGTTTTGGTCGTTTTGTGACACATTGGTAAAGGGAGACGTAATTCCTTATCTTGAATTCTTTCGTATAACCTTTAACAACCAATGCAGAAATTAGCAGAACACCATTTTAGGTTGGGTTATATTAGAAAAACTCTTCAGTAAGTACTAGTAATTCGTGTATTTCTGTAATATTTTTAATTAACAATTGTGTTTTAACTAACAATTAATTATTTAATTCATTCATTCAGTCTATTTTTATTAGAAAAAGAAACGACAAATGTTTTTGTCGTTTCTTTTCAGACCTGAACAAGACTAAATATATAGTCGAAACGTCGGCTCTTTTAAGAAAAAGGGATTTTTATTTCTGTCCTAAACTCGCTACCCATCTATTCGCAAATTTATTAGGACGTTAAATTTCCCATTATGAAAACAACAGCTAATCTCAAATGCATAGCTTAGTTATTTAGTAATTACTACAATAAACGAAACTTTTAAGATGGTTAAAATATTATTTGTTACTCTTTACTGAGTAAACATATAATTTCATCATTCGCCTTTATAAGTAGTATTTCCTTGTTTAGCCAAGAAATGTATTAACCGTTTCTTTTGCTGGTAATGCAAAAAATTCAAAAATATAAATTGTTAGGTATTATAATCTATATTTTTAATCTATAGTGACACATTTGGTAAAACTGTATTATCCAAATATTATCAACCGGACCGTTCTGTATTTTATTACTGACGTAAATTTTATTGCTAAGTACTAAAAATTAAGCGTCCTTCTTTCTAAAGTTTATAAAAAAATGGTAAGCTTAACGTATTTATCCTACGGATATTTTTACGATGCAATTATGCAAGAAAAATCATTCGCCGATAAATTAGTATACGAGTTGATTACCATATTTTCCATTCTTGTCCTTTTTACTTGATTTCATTTCTACGTTTAGGTCAATGTCATCTTCATGGTCATCTATATGGTCAATTACGTCATCCATATGTAAGGCCAAATTAGTCGACCTCGAAATACTTTCCCTTTTATTTTGAAGAAGTGGAGATAATTTTTCTGCTTCACTATCTTCATCGATGTTCTAAAAATTTTATTATTAAATTTGTCGGTAAATTATTTACTTTAAAATCTAAACGTTTTAACATAACATAAACTTTTCGAAACAAAAAAATATTATTTGCAGCTATCGGTTTACATAGCAGCACCCTTTACTTCTATTTCTATACACAGATTGTATGTTTTTCAAATTAGACGCGAGAGCTTCCGGGATTTTTTTTTTGTATATCAGCTTGCAAGGAAGATATTTCCATTTTTCGACTTTTTGACGGTTTTAGTTTTGTTCATTTCGTAACATCAGATTTTGCTACAAGGATCACTTTAAGGTTCTCGTTTTATTATTGCCTATATAGCGGTATTTATGTAATATGCAGAGCATTTGTTTTTTAGTTATTTTTTACGTTCATGCTACTAATCATTAATGTTTTGGTATCATCCCAATACTCAATAATAAAATTGTATAATTAACAAAGCAGAATTGCGTGTTTGCAAGACTATTTTAAATCTTTTAATAAATTTAGTATACATATATCACTATAAAAGAAAATCTTAGAATATTTTGAAAATACCAGTTGTAAATAAAAATTTCCAAAAAAACCGAAAATAAAAGACATCTGTTCAGTTTGTCTGAAGACCATAAGGTTCGTCAGTTTGTGGTTGTAGTCCTAGTGCTATCAGCTTTATTAATTTCTGATCTTCAAAAAAATGTAAAAAGTTAAAAAGTTATCCAGTGGTCTAAATGAGTGCGACGCGCCTCACATCTGAACCACTTATTAAAATAATATAAATGGAGTTCTCAACCATAAAATCAAAATTTAATCTAATTTACTTCGAAAGGTGCTTTATTAACTCCAAGAAAATACAACATTGTAGGAACTGGCTCGAATACATTTAAAAAAATAACATACATCCTTAATAAAAAACACTACACTAAGCGGCATGAGAAAATGTAACATAAAATTGTATAATATTAAATTATGATATATCAAATGGTCATTTTGTTATCCGATAATAAAATTGTATAACATTTAAGGTATCTGAGAAGAACTGCGTTAAATTATGCGGCGTTGTTTCAATTTTCTCTTCGATAAGTTTTGATTTGTTAATAATTTAAGATGCTTAGGAATATTGTTATATACTTTAAAACCACTGCGACTAATTGACTTATGTCCTATATTTATCCTAACAAATAGATTTGATTTTTTCGGTCTAGTAATGTAATTATGTAATTGTGTACATCCTAACAATGAAGGTTGTTATTTATATTACGTCAAACTAAACATAGAAAAATAAATATAGCGCAAGTTTATTTAATATATTATAAATGCAATTAATTAACAAATTAAATTTATTACAACTTAATTAATTTAGTATAAACTGTTGAAGGCTTACATTTGAGTAACTGCTTCCATAATTATAATCATCGCCATGTTAATATATTTTAACAATTGGTTTAAACTAACTTAAAGTGTATTTTATTTATTTGATTATACAATTTGTTAGAGCATTCCAATATTTGATGGCTTACACATATATAGTTTTTTCTTTTTGTAACAAGTTAACTAAATAATTATGCAAAACAATATTTTTTAACTTTTTGAATAAAATTGATCGAGTCTCTACAAGGCACTTTTTTTTAAAAAACATAATGAACACAAAATATTACTGCGACAATATTGACACCGTACCCAATACGTATATACAATTGTAAACGCAATACATATTTTAGATTTAGTTTTTAGCCAAAAATTGAATGTACATTTGAGTACGGTGGGTCTTTAGGGGTTCGAACGGTAACAAATATGTTTTATTTTAGATAATCAGTTTACAATGGAGTTGAATGGGTTTAGTGAAATACCACCACAGAATTTTCACGGAAAACGTTTTAGAAATTTTGCACAAGCAACAGAAGATATTCTTTCACCGTCGAGTAAAGCAATGGGCATTATTATAATGCCTCCAGAAGTTGATTGTTTGACCGATAACGAGGCTCTAGATGATGCAACTTGCAAAATGAGAAACTTCCCAACAATACTCCAGGACAAGAGGAACTAGATTATGACGGTGAGGATGATATTTCTTTGGCCAGAATTCAAGATTCAGACTACGATGATGATGAAGCTAAGATTCCTTTGGCTTTGTTAATTAAATATTCAAAGGTGAACACTCATGGACCTCAGATTTGTGTGAAATTCAGGCGACAGGCAGCTTAGGCTTTCATGATCGACTAAATAATTTAAAAGCTGGAATGCAAAATATTAATATTATTGAAGAACTTTTTGACGCTTGTCTCCTAAAACACATAGTTGAATAAACAAATGTATATCCCTCTCAGCAAAACAACCATAATTTTAGAATAAATATCACCGAAACAAAAACCTTTATATACCACTTATTATGGCTCTTACCGCCTACCAAGAGAACTTTATTGGAGTTTGGATGAAGATGTCACAGTACCAGCAATTGTGCAAAGGTCGTAGAGTCAAACATAACTTAAAAAGAAGAAAAGATTGCTAGAAATGTCTAGTAGAATATTCAGATAATCAACAAAACGTCTAGATTAGATATAGATATAAACTGCTGCTTTAGAAACAAGAAAACTAGAAAAAAAAACAGAAAAAAATGTTTTGGTTATAAAGTATAGAACAGATTTTAGGATTTATTTCTAATATTTTGTGAATACTGAAAATGGATATAAAGGTATTGAGCATACAGACTATAAAGTTGGCGGCATCAAACAAATTGTCTAAACTTACTCTTTCGCCTTCGTAGGGGGTAAGTGAGGTGAGTGGAACCGGGGTTAGCGAAAAGGGCTTTCAGGCCAAGTTGCTGGGCTTGTCCCTGTATCTTACTACTACTCTTACTATTTTGCCAACGGTAGAACATAATAAAGATTAATCGGAGTTTAATTACTAATAAAAGTAGTTTTAAAAAGAATCAGATTCTATAAACTATGTACAAGAAAAATTGGAACTGATAGTTAAATTCGGTTTACTTATACCCTGTTTTTAGAAGTTTGTTCTTCATATTAGTTATTTTTAATATTATCATTGCCTTGGTTTCTGCGGAAAGATTCGCTCTTAAAATTCGAAGTAATTGAGAATTACATAAGAAATACTCAATTCCAAAATTAGGTTGAGTAATTTAACAATAATTTCCACTGAATATCAACTGGACATTAGCCCAGGAATTTTTTTGTCAATATTTGCTAAACTATTGTAGATAGAGCAATTATGTAAAAGTAAAGGTCAGGATATCTTAATTCGGATGATTTTTTTTCCTAAAAAGCAATAATTTTGGAGATAAATTGATCGGAAATTATAGTTAATGCTCTTCCACTAACATCTCCAGTTATGGTAAAAATCTGAAAACTGTGAACGCGTCCGGAGAACAAATTTGTAATAAATCCACCAAACATTATATTTTATTTTAAAAAATAAATTTGTAAGGAGAACAATACGTTTTACCTACAATACTTTGGTAGATACTGACAAAAATATGTTTGCATTTTTTTTTTATTTTACAGAGGTCTAGCAATGTAAACATCGGCTAGTTTAAATATCGAATTGACAAGAAAAGCCCTGCTTCCTAATATTTCTTAGGTTCAACTTCCTATGACTGAACTATAATTGAGAAGTTAGATTCACTTGGTTAAGAAGAAGCAAGAAACAATTACAATTCGGCACTTTTAGAAAATATGTCTAATACTCGTTAAACTAAGAAAGTGATCACTTTCATTACCTATTTTATGTGGGTTCTAATTTAATTCTGTTCTAATACACGTTACGAAGAAACCTGACTGTACTTTGTATTTTTTAATTATCTGTTATAATATAACAGACCTTTACAACAACTTCGCAACCGGGCCCCTCTGCAGCTTGTCACGCCCCTGAACCAATCGATGGCTATATCGTTATTTCTTCGATTAAAAAAAGTTAAAAATGTATGTTGATTGGAAGAGTTTTTATTTTAAAATTAGCTTACCTCATCTTTATCTTTTTCATTCACTAGTTTAAGTGAATCGCGCTGTCTTTGTCTGCTTCTTATGACCACTTCTTTTTCATCTCTCAGAAGGGGACATTTTTGGGTTTCTTTAGCATTATCTTCTTCAGATCCATTTGTTAGAACTGTAACAACTGCTGTAAAAAATATAATAAGTATATATCAGCGACAGGTGTTTAGTCAAGTTCAAACAATAATGAAAAGAAGAAAACTATTTTTGGGTTTTACGCCACACATTATAGAAAATTAAAAATACTAAAAATAATTATACCAATTTACCTTAAAATTTTAACATGTGGTCTTTAGTTCTGGGTCCATTGTGAACGTACTCGAGGAATGACATTGTAAATTAAAATAAACGTACTCTAGGTACACATATTTTTTCACCTTATCTTAATAATAAATACCACCTTTAAATTGATATTCTGTCAGAGCTTATATAAATATGAAACATAAGTGATATACTGCTCTTAGTTTTTTATTTTTAGTTTGCCGAAGACGGGGGGTAGACTTTCTCCCGAAACGTCAAAAAAAGAGTATATATTTTTCAGCGTCGTTCCTCCGGTACCTTTACAGTGGACCCAGAACTAAAGATGAAAGATTTAAATTTTAAAGTAAATTGATATAATTATTTTTAGTATTTTTAATTTTCTATAGTGTGTTGGAAAAAACAAATATAACACGGAGCGTCTCCTGTCTACATCGAAAGAAAGTGCGGCCAACTGCAATAAAATGCAATTATTATTTGAGCGGCTGTCCTTTTGCAATTTATGATTACCTCTTACCTCCTGATGTATTTAATTTGTTACCAATGCGGCAGTTTATTAGCTGCGATTTCGATGTTCGGCTCTTTATTCCTTATTCCCTCCTTCGATTTTCGTTTGATTTTCGATCTGCGATTTCCAGCGTTTTTTTTACTTCCCTCGTAAAAGGGAAGTATTGTAATCGTGAAATAATTACCCTCTGAGATTTTTGCAGATCTTTACGTTTCAGGGTACCTAGACGATGAAAAAAATGTTTTTTCAATTCTTCTGTTCGCGGCATAGCTAAAAAAAACTACTCACCCAATTGACTTCCACGTTTCCTCGAAAACAATCAGTCCAATAAAAAATTTTCAAGAAATGTGTTTTTTATATTTTTGCCTTCTCTTTTCTCTTACCCTAATGATTTGTTAAGAAAATAACGGCGAGTTATTTTCTTAATTAAAACTTCACAAGGTTACCCATATATACGACCAAGGTTGAGTTTAAAAGTAGCTAATACTCATAAAATACAACCTTAAATGACTATTAAAATGTGATGCTTTAAATAAATAGTTTTTACCATATTGAAACAACAAAAGAAAAATCAATTTTTTTATAAACTTTAACACTCTGTATGTGAACACATATTTATATGATATTTTAGTCCTAAGATAAGCCCAAAATTACAATACTGTATATTTTTGAGCAATTTCCTTGATTTTGATACAAGCTTCTCTAAAACACTTTACAGGTCCAATATTTGCGTCTGAATTATTTTTTGTTACTAGGAAAATACGGATATTAAATAAACAAACGAACAGGCATATCCTCTGACAACTTATTTCGTAATAAAATTCTGCTTTTTCGAAATTAGGTTCGTTTCTTACATTCAGTTTAAAGAAAAAGTAGACGATGCTTCAGAAATGTATTTTCACACAGGAAAGTTCACCTTTACCCACAACTTCTCTCGTACACAATTTCACTATTCACAATAAACAGTCTATAATATGCATATAATTTTTTGATAATAACTTTATACAAATTCTATAAACTGTAATTTATTTAAATTTTTTTTAAAGTTTTTAATTTATTTAGTATTACTATTATTATTATTTATTTTCCATAAGTTTATTTGCCAGTCTACATGAAATAAATTAAGCCCTTTAGTATTTTCCGGCATAAAAATGGTTTTATTTTTTATGCCATGTTATCGAATATTTAAACATTTTATTAGGCCGCCATTTTGTTTTGCCATGTCGGACACTCAAATTTACCAGTTTCTGTTTACCACTTGACTTTTGTGCAAAATTTCAAGTCATTTAAATAAGTAGTTTTTTGGTATTGAATTTTTAAACATTTCATTAGGCCGCCATTTTGTTCGGCCACAATGGATTTATAGAAAAAATTTACCTGTTTATCCTTATGTCGCACTTCATTTTTGCGCAAATATTGAGGTCCATTCGATGAATAGTTTCCTAATAATAATTAGTAAAATTTTTTTACATTTGGTGACGCCGCCATTGTGTTCCACCATATTGGATTTTTACCAAAATTTGGAAGTCGATCTGATAAGTAGTTTTTGACCTTTACCGTGTACAGGCGGGTATACCGACAGACTGACGGAAATGGGAGAATATGCAACTCGCAAAGATCCGCAAAAATCTCGGAGACCGATTTTTATCACGATTACAATAAGCTTTTTTCGCGATTACAGTACGTACGAGGGAAGATAAAAGGTAACCTTCGAAAACTGGACACCATGTATTAACAATACCTACTTACATGTTTCTAATTTTTGGTCTGTTTTATGAGATAAGGACGAGGATAAGGGACCTTACGGTCTCTTAGACCCTCATAATATAACATAATATATATTCCTTATTTTACTTAATTACTTGTATATTACTTTTAAATAAATTTATATATTTTTTTGTTGCAGTTTTTTCAGTGTATCGTAATAACTCAATTCGAGGCAATTGCTGCACGACATGCCTTGAAAAATTATGGTGTGTATAGGCAATTTAAAATATATTTCGCTTAAAAACGGGTTCACACGCTGCAGAAATACAGACAAAGGATCAATGTAAGGCGGTACAGAGCCAATTTCTAGAAAAATAAATTATATGAGGCGGCATTTGCGTCAAAAAATGATCGAAAATGGACTACTTTACTTCTAATTTTATCATTCTAAATTCGATTTTTTCATAAAAATACGCATTTAGCGCCCAACTATAGTTATTTCCGTATTAAAATCACATTGAAGCTAATAAATATCTCTTATACATAATATTACAGCGGCGGCCGGCTTGAAAATGATCCGTAAACAAACTATTGCATTTTGAAATAGAATTGGTATAATATATATGTAATATACAATATTTCCATTTTCCAAGTGAGGCAAGCGTCCTCCTCCCTCCGAGCGCTAATGTTGGTTGTTGTTATCAATACAAATTCCTTTTGCGTCCCCCTCCATACAATAACAGGAGTCTAGGGACGCCCCTACGGTCTAGCACTAAATATGGAGTTTATCGTCTAGAGGACGTAAACGCAGAGGTTTTTAACAAGTTGTTTTACAGAGTGCTTTGTAAAACTTTTCCATTTTTTTAAATTTCTTTAGTTTTTTATGTACTTCAATAAAATTGTAAATTTTTTGAACATGTTTTTAAAACTATTGTTTCTTACCTGAGTTATAATTAAGGGTAATGTCTCTAAATATTTAAATGCGACTGTTGTACAGGGCTTTCATTTATATTTTGACACCTAGTTACATCTTTAACTATATAAGATTTAAAAAAAACTTTAAATAGAAAGTTTGTAGGATTCTTCCTGTATTATGGTCTAAGAATATCAAACATTTCTAAAAATTTATTGAAAAGTAGGAAAAACTACATAACCTGAATTTTTTAAATGAGACACCTTGTACATTATTATCTAACTAAATTATTCTTTTCGTACCGATTATAAATATATCAGTTTTAATATCTTCATCTTTAAAGACAACCGAGAAAATTGACTAAGAGATAGAGAGACATTCTCTTCTAAATGTGGAATCAATAGGACGAAAACCTTGCCTCTTTAAAGATAAAGGTAGCAAACCTGATATAATTGCTATCTTCAGATTCATTTAATTTTGCATTAAATGGGTCCAGTAAAAAAATATAGGTTATATAATTGTTTCTACTTTTTAATAACTTTTTGTATTCTTAGAAGATAATAGAGAAAAAATCCTAAAATTATTGTTTTTGTATTCTATAGTTAAAGCTGTATCTTGATGTCAAAGTATAATTAAAAACATTATATAAAAAAAAGGTTTTGCATATTTTTTACTCTCAACTAACCTCATGGTACATCAAACGGATCATTATAATTCATTAATATCTATGTAAATTTAAGATATAACACACCTTTTTGCCATTATTTCAGCATGATTCCAGAACATATAAATTTCCTTAATTTTTAAACTCTCAAATGACATTTTGATCTGATGTATCATCAAAGTTAATTTAAAGTAAAATGTTTACAAAAGAATGAGGTAATAAACAATTGTTTGATGCATAAAGGAGCTGAGAAAAACAACACATCCAGAAAAATTTACATTTTGGTGAAAACACCCTGTATATGAAGAATGTTTTTTTGGTATTCAAGTGTGGATTATCTTGGAGAGAAAAGAACAATATAATATCTCATTTTGTAATGGTCATTGTGTGTGTATAAACATTTTGAGAAAATGATAAGGGCTTACATAACACTCTGTGTAACAGATTTCTTGTAGCCCTCTGCATTTTCGCTCTCAGAGTCATAAATCTAATATATAGTGCTAGATATTATCGAAAACCACAACTCAATATTTAAATTCTGGTTGAAAATAAGTCTGTCCAGCAGTTTACTATAGGACAGCAGTACCTAAAATTAATTAATTAATGTAGGGGTTATGGTTATATTTAATTAAAAAAAATTGGGTGGTATACATGCTGTAGGTTAGAAACAAATGTTTAAAAAGCCATATTTATAGGGATATTCTTCTTATTTTTTTAAGGGGAATATGCTCCTTAAGATCAATATCGAAGTTTTTTAATAGCATATTATTTCATTTAAAATATCATTCTTATACAGCTGATTTTTAGAAAAGCATTTTTTTGCAATATTTTTTCTCCTTTTTAGGTATTTCAAGCCACAGTTTGAGTCCTTTGGACCTTTTGTAAAAGAAAATGGCGTGGACGTATCATCAGAAATCAGCAGCAATGGAAACTAATTTCAGCTTGTAACAACTTGAACAATAAAAAAATGTCCAATTGTAATATTTTTTTATTTAGAGACAAATATATGCTTGATTTTTATTATCTTAGCAATAAGTACAATAAAATATTGTAACACTTTTCAAAAAAAACTTTTAAAGAAGTTCCAGTCAACTTCATAATAATCAAAATAGAAAATTATTTCATTTATATCTTAAAGATTTATGACTACACTTAAATCTAGAAAAATAATTGAATTTAGATTGATACCATTATGAAATCAGTTTCGGGGAGCATTATGTATGAATCTTTAAACATATTTCCAAAAGTTAAGATATGAAAGTGCAAATATTTATTTTTCAGTTCCAACTGTTTCTCTTGGTAGTTATGTAAACCTTCCAAACTTCAATTTTTATTTTTTAAACGATAAAATTACTCTATTAGGCATAGGATTAACTGTGCAGTAATTTTATTATTTTTATTGCAATGAAAAAAAAATACAAAGTAAATTTTCTCCTTCCCAATTATACGGTAAAATGGTATAAATTTCAGTAGTATTAGTTACAAATAGAGTATTTCTTAAGTACAGGGTGTCCGGATTTGGTTGCAAAAGCAGGGTATCTCGCTTATTTTTAAAGTCTTAAGTACAGGGTGTCCGGATTTGGTTGCATAAACAGGGTATCTCGCTTATTTTTAAAGACAGAACCTTGCGGTTTTCACGAACCTGAGCTAATTGTTTGTGAAACTCATGAAGCCGTAAACAAAATTTTCATAGCCTTCTTCGTTTATGAGATGGGACATCCTGTATCTTTGTCCAGAAATTGATTTGTCCTTTTACAAGCTTCTCAAAAATATATAATAGTATTGGTCTATTTTAATAAACAACAACAAAAATCCTAATTTTTATAATTATCATCCCAAATTTTGCAGTAGGCCATGCAAAACGATGCCGTTTTCTTTTGTTTTCTTGGAAGCAAATAACATTTCCCAATTTTGTACGCGTCTATAAAATATAGCGCTAGTTTTTTGTATTTATTTATTGTGTAAAAATATATTTGTATTATTATGGAAGAAAACCAAACTTTCGAACATTATGAAAAGTACGATATGTTAGCTTGTTTTATATTAAGTAAGGAAAATGTTGAAGCGGCTTCTGAGATGTACTTTAACAGGTAAATAGTTAATTTTTAGGTATGTTGAAATACTATTGCTTAATTTTTATTTAGATATCCAGAAAGGAGGCAACCTAATATATCAACTTTTTATCGGATAAAAAAGAATTTACTTAATCACGGATTATTTATCAAACCTCGAAAAGATATAATAAAGAAAATCGGGAGGCTGAGGAAATTACGGTTTTGGCTAATGCAGAAGCTTACCCTACAAACTCTTGTAGGGCCAGTGAAAAGAGCATACGGATTCCAAAAACTAGAGTTCAAGAAATTCTAAAAAAGCACAAATACCACCCATACAAATTTAGATTTGTGCAGCACTTACAGCTAGGGGATGCAGAGCGTCGGGTAGTCTTCTGCAATTGGTTTCGAGAAAGATGCGATATGGTTAGAGATTTTTAAAGGAAGGTTATATGGTCAGACGAAGCACATTTCAGTAATTCTGGTATACTCAATAGGCACAATAGTAGATTCTGATCCCAGGAAAATCAACACCAAATATTTCCCAGAAGACAGCAGGGTAGGTTTGGTCTAAATGTGTCCTGCTTCATATTAGGAACACATATAAAATTTTATATATTTGAGGGAAATCTAACAGCCAATCGCTATATAGAAATTTTAGAGGCAGCTATACCTGAATTACTTGACGATGTTCCTCTAGCGCAAATTAACGAAATTTATTTTCAACAGGACGGTGCTCCTGCACACAATTCTGGAATGACGAGATTATTTCTGGACAATAATTTTACCAATCAATGGATCGGAACAAATGGACCTATAAGATGGCCCTCTGGGTCCCCAGATTTGTCGATTTTAGATTTCTTTTTATGGGGATATCTGGAAAATAGAATTTACAAAGACCACTATGATAATGTCCAAGATTTAGGAAATGCAATAAGAGAAAATTTTCGCTATTTACAAATTCATCCCGTTATTTTGCTTAATTCCCTAAAACGAATACGAAAATTGTGCGAAGCATGCATAGAACAAAATGGAAATCAGTTTGAACAGTTCTTTTGATTTCCGTGGTTACTGTAGTTCTTATACGACAGTTGATTTTTGCTGAAAGGCTTGTTACATAATAATTTATTACTGTTTTGTTCTTGTGTTACATAAATCTAGGTAGGTGGTACTTTTTTGGTGCGAAATTATCAATACATGTTTTGATAAATAGATTTAATTACATATTTATTTTGATTTATTGTTAGGATGTAGATATTGTTAACGACTTTAAATAAAAGGCAGCATTGTTTTGCATGGCCTACTGCAAAATTTGGGATAATAATTATAAAAATTAGGATTTTTGTTGTTGTTTATTAAAATAGACCCATGCTATTATATATTTTTGAGAAGCTTTTAAGAGGACAAATCAATTTGTGGACAAATATACAGGGTGTCCCATTTAAAAAAACACAACTTTGGGTCATATCTAAAAAATAACAACTCAAATGAAAAACATGACTACGCCACTGGATCCAGCGTTAAAAAGTGCATAAGCAGCAATTTTTCCCTTTGCGTTAAGTTAAAGCATAACCGAGATACGAGGGGGGTCCCAAAATGCAAAATTTTCTATTTCGCCCTGTATCTCATAAACGAAGAAGGCTACGAACATTTTGTTTACGGCTTCATGAGTTTCACAAAAAATTAGCTCAGGTTCGTGGAAACCGCAAGGTTCTATCTTTAAAAAGAAGCGAGATACCCTGCTTTTGCAACCAAATCCGGTCACCCTGTACAGATTGACACTATATATATATATATATATATATATATATATATATATATATATATATATATATATATATATATATATATATATATATATATATATATATATATATATATATATATATATATATATATATATATATATACATATATATATATATATATATATACATACATACTCTGGTTTATATATTATAGCTCTGATAACCATACATAAATTCTCTCTAAATACTTTGTTTTTGTAATAAAAATATTGTAAGTAATATTTTTTAGTACAAGAAATAATAAAAATATTAGAGAGGGATTACTTTAAATGGTAGTCAATTGGTGCACAATAAAAAAATCGATAAATTCGCTTTTACCCGCTGTGTTTAGGTATTATAGTTTATATATTATAGCTCTGTTAATCATACATTAATTCTCCCTAAATACCTGTTTTTGTAAAAAATATATTGTAAGTTAATTAAGCTTTACTTAGTGCATTGATATTGTTGAAAATGCATATATACATATGGATTTTACTCTTGTAAACTGTTCAAACTGCTGGTGGTTGCCCTTCTTCAATAAGGGCTTGTAGGTATTTAAATATTTTAAACTTTATAATTAAATCTTTCAGTAAGTATTAACTTTTACTTGTTTAGTTTTATAACGATACTTTTCTAATATCCTATTAGGCATTTTAATAATTTTGTTTTAACACAGAATAAGTGTGCAACTTATTTTATTTAGACCATATTAACATTTTATATTAAAAATCTTAAAACAAACAATACATATTGGAAAATTATTATAAAAATATATTTTTATTAACTTTTCATTAGATAAATATAGACAAGAAATGTATTAGAAATTAAAGTAGGATGTTACATTTTAAAAAAATATTTAATTCAGTATAAATGTAACAAAATTTTGACTAATACATCTAAAAACTAGTCCGCTCTAATAAAGATATGTATGCGCTTATCACTACAGCACATTGAATTTGTAGACAATAAAGAAAAAAAACTTAAATTCTATCTCAAAATATGGCTTACTAAGATATTCAACAATTGTCTGTTAAATTTACCAGATTGTTAGCCCATGTCCCACCTCGAAATATCTTTCAGTGCTTTTAAAAATATTATATTCTCTAATGTCTCTAAAATATTTGGAAATACCCCGACAAGTGCAAAAATATTATATTATGCCTTTATAATAAGGTATAACATTAAACTCTGTTCTGGAAAAGCACAATATGAAATAATATCCACTAAAATGTTTACCTTTTTTCGCTGCACTCACTTGTAGCCATTAAAGTTAAACTTAGGTCTTTTGAAATCACCACTTATTTGTTAACTTCTATTTTATTAGGACATAGTTTGGTAGAACATTAGTAGGTATTAGGTACAATTATTCTATCACCAAATTGATGCTAACAATGCTGCTGTATCTTCTCTTTTAGAAGTATAGTAAGTATAACAAACACAAGTATTAAGGATCTTCAGACAGCCCTTAAAAGGTTCAGATTTTTAACGCTTTATCACCTTTTAATTATTTCCAAAATAATAAAATATACTTAATTAGGCCAAACACAAAAGGAGTGAAATAACACAAGAATCATTCTAGCAATAAAACATTTTACAAACACAAATTCAGCACAATTCTGATTATATGTACGTATGACTTGAATTTTAAATAATATTTTGGATTGTGTTACCTCTTTATTGTTTTTTTTTTAAATCAAATTTCACACAACAAGTGAAACTGAAAAAGAATACTTACATTTTGCTCCATATTCTGGAGTTGCAGGCTGACTATGACTTTTAGAGGAGGGCGATTGTCTATTTAAAATGTGCGCTGCTTGAATAGCATGTTCATTTTCAGGCGATTCGACTAAATCAGGTACAGCTGACGGCGGCTGTTTCGGTTGACATGGCCCATTTAACGCTTCTATTAGCGACACTGCCTCATATCCTGGTGGAATATTGTCACAATTCGCCTTAAAAACAAAGTGAATAAAATAGTGAATACAAATCGTTAAATAAAAAAAATTAAGTTAACGAAAGTTTAACATTAATATTACACTATTAACAGGCATATTGACTATAGGGCACTATAGAGCTTAGAATACAACAACGATAACTGACAAAGTTTTTAGATCAAATGTGAAAATCTATCCAATATGGTATACTACTTTTTTAAAAGAAATATAGCTCAAATACCATCTGCAGTTCATTTAAACTTCGTTGCAAATCGTTTTGTGACATACATATATTTAAAAAATATCAAAACGTTTTCATATATCTCCAAGTTGAATGTCAATATTCCATCATATAGACTTTTATTTATTTTATTATTTTTCATTTTTGTCATACATTATTCTTAATGAACATTGACAACCTCAAATGTATATTAAAATTACATTAAAAAACAAATTAGTCAAATCTTATAACCTACCACAAATTATATTAACTAACCTACATAAAAGTAATGAAGCGAATAACTCTTTTTCCAGTAAGAACTTTTTTAGAGCTGACTTAAACCTAACCTTGCCTTGAATTTCTCCAATTTCCACTGGTAATGCATTATAGACCCTAATACAACACATCAAAGGTCCCTTATCAAACAATGCTGTGCGATGTGTTGGTATACTAAGACTATTCGTCCTCATAGTATTCAAGTTGTTAGAATAGAAGCCGTTTGTAGTAAATCTAAATTAACCCTGACGAAAATTTGGAAGGAATTAAGGCTATTATACCACGTTTACCACACCACAAGGTAGTGTGTTCCAAGTAAAAGGAAAACGGCATAATCGGTAGAGTAGGTATGTCTTACCCAGTACCACCGTCAGCTTTATCGACAACTGAATCAAAGTGGGAAGCAAACAAGTTAGCAACGGTCTAAGGATCAGTCACAATTCCTTCCCTGTTCGGTAGTTTAATTTCGTTTAAATTCTTATTTTTATTTTGAATTTTATTAAAGTAGCTTTTGTTTTGTTAGTTAAATTTACTACTCATTATAACTTTTTATATAGTTTCTGATATATTTTTTGTAGGATTTTCTTTCATTTTTGTTATTCTTTAATAAATTATTGGTTTGTTTATATGGTGAATACATATCCCTGAGTCTTTGCCCTATTGCTTTATCTCAGCAGTGACCCAAGTCTTAGCTGAATCCCTAAGCCTCTCTAAGTCAAAGTAGGGTAAAATCATGTACTCTCATAAGCTTCCTCTGATTCTCTTCCTCTTGAAGTGTCATACCCGTATTTGGGAGCTGGCAATGGTCAGTGAATGAACTGAAATCTATTTGATATCAAGATGTACATGATTTATTTATTGCCCTACACTAGGCCATTATACTAAGGAATATGTTGGGAAAGAAGCCTTGTTATTGTTTGCCGCCAAACCCAAGCCTACAGACAGAGTCCTTATTTTATTATTCCAACGACTTAAGGCACCTCGAGAAGCTGCCGGACCAGGCATGTCGAGCTCTGAAAAAGAGCCCGCTAAGCCAAGCCTCGTGGAACCGCTGAGTTACCGGTGTAATATAACATCAAACTGTATTAAAAATATTGCTGTAGCGATACAATAACGATTGTGGCTGTACTACTATGTTCTTTATAAAGATACCGTGAAGTGCGAATGGATGTTTTGGTATTGAACAACGATGAAAACTACGATTCCGCGCCCTATAATATAGTACGTAGAATTATTAAAACAACCACGATATAATGCTTAGGTTTCTCTGCCCAAATCGTAAAAAAAAACAGTTTCATTATAAGTTATTATGTGGCGTTACACTCAAATAGTACCATCAAGAAAAAAACAATTAAGTAGCTATTTCATTCTCAAGAAACTACTATAAATTAATTATCAGTACATAATTAAAAAGGGTCTACTTACATCTGGCTGGCTAATAGGTGCCAAACTAGGATTACTACACTTCTGTAAAGCTCTTATTTGTAGCAAAGCTCTAAAGGGTGCTCGACATATTGGACAGTTGTTAGCTTGGTAGCGAAGCGAGTCCGCACACGAGTTACACAAACACAAATGTCTGCAGGGAAGGATCAACGTATCTCTAACATCACACATACAAATAACGCATTCTGAGCCACTGTCTTCAGTTTCTTCATCACCACTAGACTGAAATATACAAACTCCAGTAACCAAATGGAAACTTGCAAAAAATATTAAATATGAAAAAAAACTATACAGGGTTTTTCACTTAAAACTCCGCACTCCAATATCCAATTTCTGTAAAAAGTGATTAATAGGCAGGGTCAAGTATATATTTTTCAAAGTATAAAAAATTCGACGCCTAGTAAGAGCTGGGCGCCGCGAAGCGTCGAAAATAAAAATCGATTGCAGGAACTTTGAGATTACGCGTATGCGAAAGTACATTATATTTAAATACTTTTTCGTTATTTACTCAAACTCCTCATTAACTTTACTCGTTTGTGAGTAATACCGGTTTATAGTACACATTTCTAGATAAAATGTGTATTTTGTATGCACCTCGTAACCATTATTTCTTTATTTTACAGCATTTTACTTGATGGCACTGACAGAAGGTCACCTTTACCTTCGGTTACGAGGTTCATAAGAAACACATCTTCTTATCAAGAAATTTGATCTTCAAACCAGTATTGCCCAGAAACGAGTAAAGTAAATGAGATTCAGTAGCGTACCTAGGGGAGGGGGGGGGAAATCACGTTTAAAAAAATCAAATTTTGGTTTAGGTCTCAGAAATCGAGTTTCCCAGAAAAAACTCTAAATACATCATTGAGTTCTTTTTTTAATGTGTTCAGATTATTTGTTGCGTATAGATTGACATACAAAAATCTTTTTTGGCTTTTTCGCAACTGAATAAAAATATTTAACTTTAAATCAATTGAAGCAAATATCTAATATAATTACATACCTCAACATGTAGACTAGTCTGTCTACGGAATGTTTCGATACATAATATAAACAATATTATTTAAGCAAGCATAAGAAATTATATCATTTACCTTAAGTTTTTATAGACACATAGTAATTGTACAAATACTTTCATCCTATCGGGACTCATCAGTGCGCTGATCGTAAGAGAAAAACATTAAATTATAGAAAAGAATTGATTTCAAAATTTTAAAATGTGTCAGTTTGTTTGACATGTAACCTAGATATGAAAAAAATGATAGTTTGCAGCCATCTATAATGTTATTTTTAAATGTGTTCAGATTATTTGTTGCATATAGATTGACAAACAAAAATCTTTTTTGGCTTTTTCGCAACTGAATAAAAATATTTAACTTTAAATCAATTGAAGCATAAAAAATCTTTATGAGAGTAATTTTTTATTTGTGGTATGTTAAAAATAACCGAAATACGAGGGTGGACGTAGAATGCAATATTTTCAATTTCACCCTGTATCTATGAATCGAAGCAAGCCATTAAAATTTTGATTATACCATCTTTCCTCTCACAAAAAATAGCAGGTTAATACGCTGCGTAAACAGCGAAAATGGGCCACGCTGTACATAGACTTGTATAAGACTTAGTGAGATTTTCCTATCACCCGACAAAATGTATTTATTCATATTATCACAACTAAAACATGTTAAGATCAAATACTTGTATAAAATAAGCCTACAAAAATAAAGACAAATTTATTATTGTACGATATTATTAATATACTAATATAAAATCATACTAGTAAATCTTTCAAAAATAACATGAAACAATACCTAGCATAATAAAATACCATACTACATTTTGTCGGGTGACAGGAAAAACTCACTAAGTGTTATACTAAGCCTATGGCAAGGATGCCCATTTTCGTTGTTTTACGGCGTATTTACCTTATTAGTAAAGATAGAGAGTTGCGATTTTCGTATTACGCTGCTATTTTTTTTGTGAAACGAGAGATGGTGTAAGCAAAATTTCAATAGCTTGCTTCGATTCAAAGATATAGGGTGAAATTGAAAATATTGCGTTTTGCGGCCACTTTCGTATTTCGGTTATTTTTTAACATACCACATAGGTAAAAAATGACTTTGATAGAGATTTTTTACGCTGAATTCAATAATGTAGTCCAATTTTTTATAGGAAACGGGATTTCTGAGACATAAACCAAAATTTTGTCCCCCCCCCTCAGCTACGCTACTGAATCTCATTTACTTTACTCGTTTCTGAGCAATGCTGGTTTGTAGTTCAAATTTCTTGATAAGAAGATGTATTTCTTATCAAGAAATCGTTAGTGTCGTTCAGTATTTTATTGCCAAAATACTTTGATCACCGTGGCAAAACGTGTCTTCAACCTGCTATAAAATGAAGAAATAGTGGTTGCGAGGTGCATGCAAAATACGCTTTTAAGTGAGTAAAGCAAATAAGTGAGTAAATGACAAAAAAGTTTTTAAATATGTACTTTCGCAAGCGCTTAATCTCAAAATTCCTGCAATCGATTTATAGTTTCGACGCGTCGCGACGCCCAGCTCTTAGTAGGCGTCGAATTTTTTATAATATATGACAAGGCAGCTTGGAATTGAAACATATATTAGCCAAAAAAGGGTTGCAGCCGCGAAAGAATTAAAATAGCTTAATATTCAAATTATTATATCCTATTGGCCGTGGCGTCCCATAGATTTAATAACAGTGATTTAGTCTCCCTGTTATTAAATCTATGAAATATGAAAATATGAACATACATTGTCAAAATTATTACTATTGTATTATTTTCATTTGGTTGACTGAAAAGGGTGTGGTCATGCATAACGTATGCAAATTTAAATGTCAAAATGTTATTGTTTTTTTTTTGTATTAATTGGCGTACATGGTACGAAATTATTCCTAACATTATATTCATTTGTAAGTTTAATTGCTTTAAGGGTTAATAGGACGTAATTGCATTTCATCGTTCTTTAGAACGCAAAATTACATAGCTGTACTTTTTCCCTAAACTAATAATCATAAATTCGGAGGCAAAACCGATGTACGTAGAAACAAAAAATTAAAGGTATACAAATCTCTTTATACATACTTGATATAAATGTAATAAATTATTTTAAAATACTGAGAGGTAGGTACCTGGTTTTGCAGTCAGAACAAAGTAAACATATTTGAGTGCTTTGTGTGAATAGTTTTTAGCGAAATTCACAACTGAAGAGAGTTTTTTTGAAGAACAATTCTCTAGGTTGTACACAATAACTTTTGTAATTATGATTGTTATAAGATAAGTATTTAACACTGTTTGGCTAAGTTTTATTTTAAAATAATACTTAATTTTCATTTAAGGCGTTGATGTGTGAACGAACGGATTAGTTAAAATCTTTGCAAAAAGTACATAATTATTTCTAAAATATATATTACTAGTTTTCTCTTTGGAAAAAGTCAAAAATATTTTCATATATTCAGTAGCAATTTTTATGATACGCGTTGAAACCTTCACGTTTCTATACATTTTTTAACATGCCAAACCTATCCTTACCATATCAAATTGCAAAATTTGAATAATATATGACAGAAAAAAAATTAAGATAACTTAATTTAAAAAAGTAATTAAAACCAGATTAAATAGCTTTATTAGCAGCTATTCAACAATAGCGAGACCAAGCACGAATACTACACAACTCATAAAATAAACATCTGCCACAGATCATTTCTCAACATCTAATTTGACAATATAATTATCTGCTTTCGTAGGACAAATATGTATTAAATAAAACACAGTATAACGTGTACAAAACTCTTTGAATCTTATTAGAACTAAGAATTACATTTTAAGACAATTTTTGTTATTTTACTAGCCTTGTTGTTAAGTAAAAAATTTTTTAAGATTTGGTTAAACTGTGGACACCTTCAATATAACAATCTTTCAAAATCTGATTTTAACCTATTTTTGAATTACCTTCTCGTTATTTTTATTCTCAATACCATAGATTTCTTGAAGTAAATAACACAAACCATCTACCCACAACTTTTGTTTTAGTGCCTTTAGAAGGTAGATACTATCTGCAATCTTTTCAACCGTTGCTATCGTCGTATGGGATTGTCGCATATCTGAAAGTTATATACATGTTAAAAAATAAGCCTACAAATACAAAAGTAACCAAATGAAGAATAATTTTTTCATAAACACAATTACCAAATGAAAATATTTTCACGAGAAAATAAAACAATGTTTTTTTTTTCAAAACACTAAACTAACCAGATAATTACTAACCATGAAATATATTATTTTATGACAATAACAGCCCAAAAGCAGACCATAAATTTTCGTTAGTATAAAATATCCTTTTGATTTATTGATGAATTTAAACGTGTGTGGTGGACGATTACAAAAACGTTAGTCGGTCTAAGCAAATTGTAACACAATTGCGTAATTGCAAGAATTGCAGCACGTTAAATCATGTCGCGGTTACTTTATCCAACTTATATGGAATATAGATAATTTGAGACTTACCTTGTTGCAAATTCGGCATGTTGTTTACGTTATCGAACACCCGAATACAATTTAGATAAGATGTAGATAATTGAAGTTTAATAAAATGTTGGTCGGCCGAGCTTTAGCTTGTTATAAACACCCGGACCACCAATCCGAAATGAATAATATTCGGCAGTTTGTTTACGTCATCGAACACCCGAATAAAATGTATATAGGATGTAGATAATTTATTGAAGTTTAATAAAATGTTGGTTGGCCGAGCCTTACCCTGTTACAAACACCCGGCCCACCAATCCAAATCGTCGAATATTTTCATTTATTTCGTGATTAATTTTCGACTACCAGTTTCAGACCTAAGTCTATTCTTCTGGGGGACTAAAAGGGCCATGACTTTCAAAAAAGTAACACCCTGTACATTTTTTAAAAACCTGTTATTGCCATTTCGTAAACATTGATCTTCGGTACCCTTTGTGTCTAATTTGAATTAATTATCTTTAAAATTGTGTAAAACTAATAAGAAAACCCATTTTTTTTATCTTTGACGCCCTCTGCAGGCTAAATGAAGTAATTTTGGATATAATTAAGTTGGCCATGCATACATGACTTTAACCGCGTTAAAACGGTTTCAAAATTCTGACAGTTTGCGAATAGCAAAGTGACATATTATTATTCATTAAACATTAACCTCCGCATTTACTAAAGAGGTTTAAATTTAGACCAGGTCTAACTCGACAGTTATAGATTCAAAATGACATAAGCAACAATTGAACTAATATTTTTTCTAAATGTCTAAATTACAAAATCACACTGACATAAGCAAAATACAACTGGTAAACTAACAGTTTTAGTTACCATATCAGTTATATCTGGTCTGATTCTTAAACCTTTTTAGTGAATATGGGGGTAACTGTCTGATTATAAAGCGTTAATAAATCTTGATATGGCAGTTTGTTTCGTGTGCCAGGAAGTAGGAAGTCATGCCCTTCACTGGAGATAAACAGAAAAAATGCGCAAGCACAATTGGTTATCGAAAAGATAACCAATTGTGTTAATGTATGGTGACATCGAATTGCTTGACGAATTAAGAACTGATCTCGGTTATCATATTGAGAGTTACCGTAAAGTGATGTCTGTAAAAAGGAAACAAAAAGTGAGTTAATATCTTAGTGGTTTTATTTAAACAAATTATTTTTATAATAAACATAATGTTTCTCCACTAGTGCTAGTATACACACTGTATCCAAAGAAGGAGTATGGGGATCTCGGAAACGGTAAGAGGTACAGGGTATGTTAAATTAGAAAAAAGTTAGCTCATCAGTTAAAACTGGATTTTGAAATAATAAAATTAGGGTAATACATACAGAGTTTGATGATCGAAATAATATTCGTTGATTTGGACTGGTCGGCCGGGTGTTTGTAACAAGCGAAGGCTCGGCCCTCCAACATTTTATTACACTTTAACGACTTATCTATACTATATACAAATTTTATCAAAATGTTCGATTGTGTGTTTGATTTGTGCGCCTGTATCACATATAAATTTTTATCAAAAAATGAAAAGAACGTTTTGTACTACCGAAAAGTTACGGTCGGCTCTTGGACTATAGTTATTAAATGGAGCTTTAAGGAATATGATTACCGCATTCAGTGCAAGTAATTCTGGTAAAATTTCATTGTTCTCATAATGTAATTATTATGATATTTCAGAAGATTGTGTAAACATATCCTTTCAAGCCATTTGATGGAACAGTTTAAATCACCTACAATTTTTGTTAACATATTCTTTTTCATTTGGCTAATTCTAAACCTACAAAACCTTAAATAATAAATTAGATTTTTTGACCCTGAAAAAATTTGAAACCCTTTGCCTTATATAGCTAATGATCTAGTAACCAGGCCCAAAGAAGACCACAACGGTTTTGATACAAATTGTACCCTAAATTAGATTAGAAATAAAGAAAATCGAATTATAGTGGGGCTGCTGGATTTTTACCCATGCGTCATCAATCGATGAAAATTTCAAAGATGTGCTTTTTTAAACATCGTAATTCTCTTATCGATTGGTATTCTATATCAATCAATAATAAAAGTAGAGGATGAAACATGAAATATTATCTTCCGAATATGAATACATTCACGAAATATGTTAAAACATTATCACTCGTATTCACTAAAGAGGTTTACATTTAGACTAGGTCTAACTTAACAGATATAGGTTTAAGATGACATTTTAAACAGTTGAACAAATAATGTTTCTAAGTGTCACGATTACAAAACGACAGTGACAAAAGCGAAACAACTGGCAAACTAAGAGTTTTAAGGACCATGTACCATAATCAATTTGCTAGAGAAAGACCTCAACATAGACGCAGGTTTTTCACATCAAAGCTTTAAAAGTCAAGGATTTGTTTGGTGGTTATTATTGTTGTCTTTTTATATTGTTGGTATTGGTGTTTTTATAAAGTCTTGTGCTGTTTAATCTTCAAATCAGTGCTTTTAGGAATATACTTTTGTTGTATGGTGAGTACTGTTATTAGTAACTAGTAATTTAATTTATAATTATTATTTATATTTATACATTCGCCTATAATGAATGTGACTTTTTTTTGACAATTAAACAAACTCAATTTTGATTTGATTTATATGAATATGAATGATGACGCATTTATAAACATCCAACGGATCAACTGTATGAGTGCACTTTTTAAAAACAACATTTAATCGTTGTATAGGATGTACCACGTAAAATGGTATTTATTTCAAACTAGTATGACCTACAAAAAAAGTTGAATACACAAATATTTTTAGTTTTTTTTTCTTATTTTACATAGAACAATCTGCATATTTATAGACAATCTTCTAAAGGCAAGCTCAACCATATATAAAAGCATTGGTCTCAGACGCTACGTTTCTAATATATTTAAAGCCATTTAAATTTTTTTAATTACCTTCTTGCGCCAAAAATGTGTCTAGTAATTTCAAGTATTCAATTTTTTATACAAAAGCTATATTGAAGCCAAGTTTTAAGTTTTAATACATTTCTTAATTGTTTCAGATGTAACCCCTGTATATTACCCCAAGTTTAAGTCAGCATTGAAAGACGAATTCAACGATATATAATAACATGAGTTCAGGAGTCTACGTTTCTGACTTATTCGCGATTACCTTCAGAACGTTTTATTTTTTCTATTTGAATAACTACGAAGGGTTTATTTTTTTATACCACTGCTTTTACAGACAATTTTTTTTTCATAATCAGTACAAGTATACTCTTAATCAGCACACATATAAATTTATTAGTCACATTAAGTTTACTTGATAAGTCACAAATAACAAATAGAATAAGACGCCACAGCAATACATATTAAAATAGTTGAGTAAGACCTTCTAAACAAGTAGGTTAGTTTAAATATGATTTTCAGTCTCTAACAAGCAACCCATAGCTAGCTCTATTTTTAATTACGCTTGATAAAGCATTAAATGTTTCGCTATGTCTTCACCAGATGTAGCGCCATTAACGTTCACACTAATTAGAAAAAGATATTTATATAAATTTCGTCGAGAAACTTGGTGGCGCAGTGGTAGGGTTCTCAGCCCGTGTCCTATAGGTTGTTGGTTCGAATCCTGGCAATTACTTATTTTCTCAAAGTTAGGTTAGGTTAGAATTGGTTAAGTTGGCTGTAACCGAGTCTATATTAAAACAAGGATTTTTTTAACAAAATCTATACTGTTAAGTGAATTGCCCGGTTAGATTAGTGCAAGTTTGTCAAAAATCATTCACACGTATTTCTTATTTAACGTGAACCGACTGTTCGACGATTCGTTCACGTTAGCGTGGAAGGAGCAACAGCCTAAATGGTTTTTATTTTGTTTGTGCGGATATTATTTAAATATATATTACTATTAGATCTAGTTGTATGGTTGTGAATCTGGTTTACATGAAGCAGGGCAAAATTTGTTTTTTGTTTATTAGTTAACATTTTAAAAGTAAATTTTCTTTTTTCAAGTCACAAATTTTTTCCATTGTTTAGCAGGTTTGTAATAGAGTATAGATAGTTTGCAGAAATTCTCCAGTTAAATCTTAATAAAGTTTTATTGATTTCTTCTAAAGTACCTGTATTTTATTTAAAAGCCCTCTCCCATATACACCCCAGATATTTACAGTTAAATCTGATTATACATATACAGGGTGGTCCAACAGTGCGTTTAACTCCAATAGCTCGGTTATTGTGAGAATTAGAAAAAAATAATTATATGAAAATTGTAGGGGCTACTGAGAGCTACAACCCAAAATTATTTTCGACTATACAGGGTTGAGAATAAGTTTGCCACAAACCAAACTTAACATTTTTTTGAAAGGAACACCCTGAATATTATTTTATTTTCCTCCCTTTTTGGCCATTCACTCAATATAGGGTTCAGAGGTACATTATTTGACGCCCTGTATTTTTTTAGTGCGTTAGCATAAATCATTTTAGCCTGGTAAAAACTTCCAAATGTGGTATTTTTCCAACATCGGAATTTTTTTTTAGTATTCTGTAATAACGGTATACAGGCTAAATAAAAATCCTGGATGCAAATTTTCTCTATTAATTTAAATGGAACGCCCTGTATATTATTATATTTTCAGATTCCTCCCTTTTTGGCCATTCACCCAATATAGGGTTTGTGGGGTCTATACAGTTATACAGAGTTGTTCAAGATTTATAGTCACTTTTCCAAAATATTAGGGGTACATTTGACGTTAAGAGGCCACCTTTGACAAGTTGTGCGAGTAAAATGACATTTTTCCAGTACGGTTATAATGAAAATTATGTCTATTGACATTTCTAATTTTGTGGAACATTGCTTCTTCACTAAATATCACAAAAAAGTCAGCAAATCTTGGCTCTCTTTAAATTTGTTGTTGTGTGCTCGGTAAAAAAAATCTAGTGGGCTTTATTTTTACAAATTTAATCAAACTGTCAAAAATACAAATTTGAATTGTCAATTAATGCTGGTGTTTTAGTTTTGTAATAAAAACTAAGTACAGTTTCTATTGTAAGACGTAAAGATGAATGTTAATAGAAAAGAAATGATCCATATGACTTATGTGCTAGGAGCAAGTGAAAAGAATTTAATCAATCACGAAAAATATCCTGATAGAAGACAACCACATAGAAGCGCTTTTGAAAGGCTTATGCAACGGTTTGATGAGACGGAAATGTAAAATACACGAAAACTGATCGAGCCAAACCTGTTTTAAATGAGAAGAACAAGTTAGCGGTAAACTTTAAAGTTATAGAAGACCTACATATTGGCTCAAGAAGAATTGCAAGGGAAACAGATATAAGTAACTGTTCTACAAATCCTAAAAAAAAAACAAGTTCACCCCTAGCACATCTAACACCTTCAAGAATTGTATCAGGATGATTGTTACAGGCGACTAGATTTTTGTCACTGGACACAACAACAAATTCAGAGAGAGCCAAAATTTACTATGTGTTATTTGCCGACGAAGCGACATTATGTCAATAGACATAATTTTCATTACTACGCTACTGAAAAGTCTCTTAACATCTGGGGTGGAATTGTAGGAAATTTTGTCATAGGTCCGCATTTTTTTGAAGAAAGGCTTACTGCACACCAATATCTCCAGTTTTTGAGGAAAGATTTTAGAACATTATTATACCAATTCCCTATTAACGTCCGTGATCAAATATGGTTTGTGCATGACAGTACCCCAGTTCACCAATCGGCTGACATTCATGCATTTCTTAATGAACAATTGCGTGGGCGCCTAGATTCCTTGACTTGACAAAATGCACGTTTTTCTTTGAAGCTTTGTTAAAAATTTAGTCTAATAAACACCTCCGACTACAAAAGAAAATATGAAAGAAGGAAACCGAGGAGTATTTAATAATATTAATTTTAATACATTAAGAGATGTTAGCGTATCTTTTGAAAATCATTTAAGTATGTGTCGAACAAAACGGTGGTCATTTCGAACACCTAATTAAGTAGTTGCTGTTTTATACTATTTGTTACTTAGTATTTTTTTTTAATTTTTACATTCTAATTACTTTAGGGTGGACAACTTAACAGCTAGTTTAAACTAGTTGCTAATTTGTTCCAGCTGTCCTAGCTGTCCTAACTAGTTTAAAACAAGTTTGGATCGATTAATTTTCGTGTATTCTACATTTCCCGTCTCATCAAACCGTTACATCATCTTTCAAAAGCGCTTCTCGTGTTTGTCTTCTATCAGGATACTTTTCGTGATAATTCTTATCGCTAACAAACAATTCCTTTCGCTTGCTCCTAACACATAAATCATATCGAACATTTCGTAATAACCACCAGTTTTTATTACTAGAGCATTGTAATACTATCATTCGTATATGTGAAATTTTTGGATTAAATCTTTTTTGATTACTGATAATTTTTGCAGTTTTAAACTTTTCGACCCACCCATGCTGGTATGAATAAATTAAAAAAAATAGATGTTGAAAGAAGAACGCTTTGCAATATTTTGCCGTAACAAATTGAGATGTTCACCACATCTAATATTTTTGAAAAGCGGCCATAAATCTTGAACGACTCTGTATAGACTCCACAAACCCTATATTGGGTGAATGGCCAAAAAGGGAGGAATCTGAAAATATAATAATATACAGGGCGTTCCATTTAAATTAATCGAGAAAATTTGCATCCGTGATCATCAATCAAAAGTAGAAAATATACTACTCTTGGGTTATGAGTTTCACCACAGGTAGCTATATGCTGCTCCGTGGAAAATAGAGTATAAAGTCCGGAGAAGCTTTCGGATGTTCTTTTGGTAATCACAAATGTCGGTTTTGCTCCAGTTGGTGACTCTGGCATGGTTTTGTGTATTCATCACATGTCTATGGTTAGCCAAATTCCATTGTTTAGCGGTCATCCCAAAGATTCCATTTTCTACTATATACTAGTTCTTGCCGCGCTATATATTTTCTACTTTTGATATATATATATATATATATATATATATATATATATATATATATATATATATATATATATATATATATATATACATATATATATATATATATATATATATATATATATATATATATATATATATATATATATACATCCCCAAAAAATTAACGCACCACCAAAAAATAACCAAAAGTTCAA
This sequence comes from Kuschelorhynchus macadamiae, assembly GCA_030620095.1. Taxonomy (NCBI): domain Eukaryota; kingdom Metazoa; phylum Arthropoda; class Insecta; order Coleoptera; family Curculionidae; genus Kuschelorhynchus; species Kuschelorhynchus macadamiae. The sequence goes on from JAUTXW010003449.1 coordinate 409,231, forward strand.
AGCAAGATTTTATCAAAACTACTGGTCCGATTTAGACGTTTTTTTTTTTAATGACAGGTTGTGCCATCCACAATGTTAGTATACTAACGGTATTCTAATAAAAATCTTTTTTTTACTAATACCGGGTGTAGCAATTATAGCGTGTTTTTTTAATAAAACTTGTAACACCCTGTAGAGTTGATCAGTTACAATATCAAGTTGGAATTGAAATCACGCCATAGCCTTATCTTTTTTTACATTTTGTTTTTTTATTTACTCCATTATCTTTCTTATTAAACGAGAAACAGCATTTTATAGCATAACATGATTTTATTGCAAATTATTAATAACGAAAAACCGAAACAAAACGCAACTAAAAATTACACCAAAATGTCAGTAGCGAGTATTTCCGCCTCTGGCACGAATAACTTCTTGACAACGACGGTTCATACTTAAAATTAGAGACCTTATGTCATTTTGGTCCATTAAAAAAAAACGTCTAAATCGGACCAGTAGTTTTGATAAAATCTTGCTTTGAACTTTTGGTTATTTTTTGGTGGTGCGTTAATTTTTATACATATATATTATATATATTATACATATATATGTATATATATATGTATATATATATATATATATATATATATATATATATATATATATATCAAAAGTAGAAAATATATAGCGCGGCAAGAACTAGTATATAGTAGAAAATGGAATCTTTGGGATGACCGCTAAACAATGGAATTTGGCTAACCATAGACATGTGATGAATACACAAAACCATGCCAGAGTCACCAACTGGAGAAAAACCGACATTTGTGATTACCAAAAGAACATCCGAAAGCTTCTCCGGACTTTATACTCTATTTTCCACGGAGCAGCATATAGCTATCTGTGGTGAAACTCATAACCCAAGAGTAGTATATTTTCTACTTTTGATTGATGATCACGGATATATATATATATATATATATATATATATATATATATATATATATATATATATATATATATATATATATATATATATATGTATATATATATTAGTTATATAACGAATATTCGCACATTTCTTTCGCATTCGCATTCGCGAAATTCATGCGAATGTTTTGCGAATATGAACGTCACAAAATCAGAAAAAATTACCTGCTAATAATAAAATCAATCGAAAAAAATGTCAAATTTTCATTATTTTTATTAGTGAAAACTCATTACCGCTTACATGAAACTACATTAATTTTTTATGAAACTAAAAATAAAAAATCCTCATAAACAAACAAAAACAAACTTAAATATCTATTAAGTACCTATATAAAAAAGGAAAAATATAATATATGTATGTATTATATATATACGTTAAACAACAAATTAATATTCAAACTTCAAGAGAGGAATATTGAATTTCAAAAATAATAGTTTGGAAGCCTTTTCCCCTTCAAGTCTATTGCGATGTGGGGTATAGAGAAGCCCAGCACCACTAAACATTCGCTCGCTCGGAACACTCGTTGGTGGTGTGAGTAAATATTGTTTCACTATAGGAAAAAGAAGTCCGTACTTTTGTTTGTTCACCTTCCACCATGTTAGAGGGTCGACGTCTTTTGCTACGCGTTTCTCTGCTAAATATTCCGTAATAGTTTTTCGGATTAAAAGATGAGAGGGATTTTGGTAATTTATTAGAGGAATGTCATCTTCACTGTCACTGTCACTCGTGTCCATTAGTAAGTCCATCGAATCCTTTAAAGATACACGTTTATTATTCACCGACTCTTCAGTCTGATTCAATCTGGCACGCTTCACATTCGAGCAATGTGAACTTGAAGATTCGCCTGTTGGACTGTCCTCTAGCAAATCCAAAATATGCTGTATGACACGGTCTTTACTCAACGCATTTTTAAAAAACTTCACTTTATATCTTGGATCAATAAAAGTTGCTGTAAGAAACAAAATGTCATCTTCCGTTACCGAAAATTTTCTAATAAGCTCCTGTTTCAAAACTTCGATCGTATTACCAATATGTCCATCGGATGAATCAAAATCATTGAGAATTCTTTCTAAAGTCGCGATCAAGGGAATTACTGATGATACAGAGACATCGACCGCACTTAATTCTTTGGTTACTTCTTCAAATGGTCTTAGTAAACTTATAAGTTTCTCAATATGTATCCATTCTTCGGACGTCAGTTGGGGAATTTTATTATTTGTGGATGCATAAAGACATAGGGGCTCCTTGACTTGCAAAATACGTTCTAGCATATAAAAGGTGCTGTTCCATCTAGTAGCAGACTCTTGTATAATCTTGAGAGGTGCTTGATTGAGCCTTTTCTGTAATGTTTTAAGCTCGTCTTGAGCACTATTCGAATGATGAAAATGTGTGGCCATTTTTTTACACTTTGTCATGGCAGTCGCGACACTTTCTTCAGTTTTCAATCCTTCTTTTACCACGTTTTGAATTTTGTGTGAAGCACAGTCGATGTGATGAACATTTAATAAAGTGACACCTTTTTTCATATTGGCGCCTGCATCCCTAACTATACACTTCACTTTTTCTTTTGGTATTTCCCACGATGATAAAATGCCTTCAAGTTTTTTAGCAATATTCTCCCCAGTATGACGGCTGTCATTGAACACATCTGCCTTCAACACAATCATCTTCCTTTCGAAGTTTTCTGTAATTCCATGACAAGTTAAACTTATTAATGATATCCCAGAACAGGAATCGGACCAGATATCACTTGTAAATGACATTTTTTCGAAGGAATTTAACAAATCAATGATTTTCTGACTCACTTTGCCGTATAATTCGTCGCAGATAAGTGACGTAAAATACTGACGAGACTTTAAATTATAGGATGGACATAAATGCTTCACAAGTCTTATGAATCCAACGCATTCCACAAAACTGAATGGCAAGTCTTCTAACGCAATCATTTCACTTATTGTTTTATCTACTGCCAGGGACTTCTCAGATTTATTATCCCACTTTTTTGTTTTTTCTACACAATCTTGAAGCGACATTTGTTTAAGATCAGATTTATTCAATTGGCGTGATGATGAGGCAATTGCAAGTTTATTAGTTGCATCTTGTCTTTCTTTTTCGGAATTTTCTAGCTCAGAAAACTCTGTTTTATGCATTGCTTTTAGATGATTTCTCATAGCCGTTGTTGTTCTACCTTTTCGGGAATAGTCCTTGAGACAAAGCTTACACTTAGCTCGTTCACCATCAAGAAGCGTAAAATAAGTCCATATCTTGCTCATGTTGACAAATCACTTTCTATTCTAAGCATAAAGAACAATAACACACGTGTTTCTTTCTACGTTATGCTAACCTTTCTGAAATACAAAATACTATTTTATATTTTCTTTCCCCTTAAAAATAAAAATAACTATTTACCACATACATAACATTATTTATTATCGATCGATTTCGGGGAATTTTTCGCTCAGCCGAAATAAAATAAACAATGCAAGTCCTATATAATATGAAGAGACAAAGGCATGCCGACACAAAAAATTACGACGTGAAGCCGCTTGTCGTCAAAGGCTCTTTTATAATACTAGTAGATAATATTATTTTTAAATTTTTTATTTAAAAGTCGAGGCGAAAATTACTACGGTTAGCATTATTATTTCGTATAAAATTCCATATATTTTTAAAGTGGAGAAATTTGAGCGTTACCTACATACATATTACATACCGCCCGATTTGGAAACTAAATTTAATATTCGCATTCGCATTCGCGAATGTTAGCGGCAGATATTCGCAATCACATTCGCATTCGCGAATACTAAAAAAATGACATTCGTTACATCACTAATATATATATATATATATATATATATATATATATATATATATATATATATATATATATATGTATATATATATATATATATATATATATATATATATATATATATATATATATATATATATATATATATATATATATATATATATATATATATATATATATATATATATATATATATATATATATATATATATATATATATATATATATATATATATATATATATATATATATATATATATATATATTATACATATATATATATATATATATATATATTATACATATATATATATATATATATATATATATATATATATATATATATATATATATATATATATATATATATATATATATATATATATATATATATATATATATATATATATATATATATATATATATATATATATATATATATATATATATATATATATATATATATATATATATATATATATATATATATATATATATATATATATATATATATATATATATATATATATATATATATATATATATATATATATATATATATATATATATATATATATATATATATATATATATATATATATATATATATATATATATATATATATATATATATATATATATATATATATATATATATATATATATATATATATATATATATATATATATATATATATATATATATATATATATATATATATATATATATATATATATATATATATATATATATATATATATATATATATATATATATATATATATATATATATATATATATATATATATATATATATATATATATATATATATATATATATATATATATATATATATATATATATATATATATATATATATATATATATATATATATATATATATATATATATATATCAAAAGTAGAAAATATATAGCGCGGCAAGAACTAGTATATAGTAGAAAATGGAATCTTTGGGATGACCGCTAAACAATGGAATTTGGCTAACCATAGACATGTGATGAATACACAAAACCATGCCAGAGTCACCAACTGGAGCAAAACCGACATTTGTGATTACCAAAAGAACATCCGAAAGCTTCTCCGGACTTTATACTCTATTTTCCACGGAGCAGCATATAGCTACCTGTGGTGAAACTCATAACCCAAGAGTAGTATATTTTCTACTTTTGATTGATGATCACGGATGCAAATTTTCTCGATTAATTTAAATGGAACGCCCTGTATATTATTATATTTTCAGATTCCTCCCTTTTTGGGCCATATAGGGTTTGTGGAGTCTATACAGAGTCGTTCAAGATTTATGGCCGCTTTTCAAAAATATTAGATGTGGTGAAGATCTCAATTTGTTACGGCAAAATATTGCAAAGCGTTCTTCTTTCAACATCTATTTTTTTTAATTTATTCATACCAGCATGGGTGGGTCGAAAAGTTTAAAACTGCAAAAATTATCAGTAATCAAAAAAGATTTAATCCAAAAATTTCACATATACGAATGATAGTATTACAATGCTCTAGTAATAAAAAATGGTGGTTATTACGAAATGTTCGATATGATTTATGTGTTAGGAGCAAGCGAAAGGAATTGTTTGTTAGCGATAAGAATTATCACGAAAAGTATCCTGATAGAAGACAAACACGAGAAGCGCTTTTGAAAGATGATGTAACGGTTTGATGAGACGGGAAATGTAGAATACACGAAAATTAATCGATCCAAACTTGTTTTAAACTAGTTAGGACAGCTAGGACAGCTGGAACAATTTAGCAACTAGTTTAAACTAGCTGTTAAGTTGTCCACCCTAAAGTAATTAGAATGTAAAAATAAAAAAAAAATACTAAGTAATAAATAGTATAAAACAGCAACTACTTAATTAGGTGTTCGAAATGACCACCGTTTTGTTCGACACATACTTAAATGATTTTCAAAAGATACGCTAACATCTCTTAATGTATTAAAATTAATATTATTAAATACTCCTCGGTTTCCTTCTTTCATATTTTCTTTTATAGTCGGAGGTGTTTAATAGACTAAATTTTTAACAAAGCTTCAAAGAAAAACGTGCATTTTGTCAAGTCAGGGAATCTAGGCGCCCACGCAATTGTTCATTAAGAAATGCATGAATGTCAGCCGATTGGTGAACTGGGGCATTGTCATGCACAAACCATATTTGATCACGGACGTTAATAGGGAATTGGTATAATAATGTTCTAAAATCTTTCCTCAAAAACTGGAGATATTGGTGTGCAGTAAGCCTTTCTTCAAAAAAATGCGGACCGATGACAAAATTTCCTACAATTCCACCCCAGATGTTAAGAGACCACCTATTTTGACTAGTTGTGCGAATATAATGAGGATTTTCAGTAGCGTAGTAATGAAAATTATGTCTATTGACATAATGTCGCTTCGTCGGCAAATAACACATAGTAAATTTTGGCTCTCTCTGAATTTGTTGTTGTGTCCAGTGACAAAAATCTAGTCGCCTGTAACAATCATCCTGATACAATTCTTGAAGGTGTTAGATGTGCTAGGGGTGAACTTGTTTTTTTTTAGGATTTGTAGAACAGTTACTTATATCTGTTTCCCTTGCAATTCTTCTTGAGCCAATATGTAGGTCTTCTATAACTTTAAAGTTTACCGCTAACTTGTTCTTCTCATTTAAAACAGGTTTGGCTCGATCAGTTTTCGTGTATTTTACATTTCCGTCTCATCAAACCGTTGCATAAGCCTTTCAAAAGCGCTTCTATGTGGTTGTCTTCTATCAGGATATTTTTCGTGATTGATTAAATTCTTTTCACTTGCTCCTAGCACATAAGTCATATGGATCATTTCTTATCTATTAACATTCATCTTTACGTCTTACAATAGAAACTGTACTTAGTTTTTATTACAAAACTAAAACACCAGCATTAATTGACAATTCAAATTTGTATTTTTGACAGTTTGATTAAATTTGTAAAAATAAAGCCCACTAGATTTTTTTTACCGGGCACACAACAACAAATTTAAAGAGAGCCAAGATTTGCTGACTTTTTTGTGATATTTAGTGAAGAAGCAATGTTCCACAAAATTAGAAATGTCAATAGACATAATTTTCATTATAACCGTACTGGAAAAATGTCATTTTACTCGCACAACTTGTCAAAGGTGGCCTCTTAACGTCAAATGTACCCCTAATATTTTGGAAAAGTGACTATATAGATTCCATTTTCTACTATATACTAGTTCTTGCCGCGCTATATATTTTCTACTTTTGATATATATATATATATATATATATGTATATATATATATATATATATATATATATATGTATATATATATATATATATATATATATATATATATATATATATATATATATATATATATATATATATATATATATATATATATATATATATATATATATATATATATATATATATATATATATATATATATATATATATATATATATATATATATATATATATATATATATATATATATATATATATATATATATATATATATATATATATATATATATATATATATATATATATATATATATATATATATATATATATATATATATATATATATATATATATATATATATATATATATATATATATATATATATATATATATATATATATATATATATATATATATATATATATATATATATATATATATATATATATATATATATATATATATATATATATATATATATATATATGTATATATATATATATATATATATATATATATATATATATATGTATATATACGAGGCATGTTTTTTAAGTACCGTTTTGGAATTTAAAAAAAACGTGCAAAGATATCGCAATAATTTTATTATTACATGAAAGCCTGTACCTTAATCTACTTTTCTACATAATTTCCGTGAATATTGAGGCACTTGTCATAACGTGGCACCAGTTTTTGAATACCCTCCTCATAAAATTCTGCCGCCTGACTGGTTAACCACTGTGTCACAACTGTTTTGACTTCGTTATCGTCTTGAAGACGCTTACCGCCCAGGTGTTTCTTCAAGTGCAAGAACTTCACCTTCATTGTGGTACCGCTCAAGGAAAGGCAATGCACTGCCTAAACGTTGGGTTTTGTGCAAATCCGTCAATATTTTCGGAACCCAACGTGAACACAATTTCCGGTAAGTCAAGTTCTCGGTCACAATGCGATACAAAACACTACGAGAACATTGAGGAAAGTAGTCGCACAATAATGAAATTGTAAAGCGTCTGTTCTCTTTCACCTTTTCGTCCACTTTCTGCACCAAATCTTCATTAACGATCGAAGGACGCCCACTCCGTTCTTCATCATGCACATTTGTGCGGCCATCTTTAAATGCTCTCACCCATTTCCTTACCATTCCATCACTCATAATGTTTTGTCCGTAAACTTCACAGATCTCACGATGAATATCGATCGGTTTTACGCCTTTAGCACTAAGAAATCGTAT
>JAUTXW010003449.1:422500-572331 GCA_030620095.1 Kuschelorhynchus macadamiae
ATATTCAATTTTCGAGAAAGAAAGTAACTAATATAAATAAATATGTAATTAATGATCATATTCTAGTAAATGTAACTAGTATTAGAGATTTAGGTGTTATATTTGATACAAAACTCACTTTTAATGATCACATTAGAATATGTTGCAACAAAGCTTTTAAAATGCTTGGATTTGTTAAGCGTCATACCAAAGATTTTAATAGTGTATGGGCTCTGAAAACTCTCTATACTTCAATTGTCAGATCACATCTGGAAAACAGTACCAATGTTTGGTCACCATACTTTGATGTCCACGTTAATGCAATTGAGCGGGTTCAGAAAAAATTTCTAAGGTATATTGCCTATAAAATGAAGATCCCCTCGGAGTCCATAGACTACACTCAGGTCCAACAACTATTGGGACTTGAGTCTCTCAGTAATCGTCGTAAAAACATGGATCAGTTGCTAATTTCTAAGTTACTGTCAAATCAGATTGAATGTCCTGAACTATTGTCATATATAAACATACATGTACCTGGCAGAAGCCTGAGGGTTGTAAGCACGTTTATGCCTGAAAAGCATAGAACTCTTTATGGCCAACAAAATTCCATCAATAGGGCAATGACTCTTGCCAATGGTTTGAATCTTGACGTGTTTGTTGCCTCCACGACTTCTGTCAGGTCTGCTCTAAGAAAGAAATAATTCCTCTCTGTTTACATCCTGTTTAATTAATAACACTGTATAAAAAATAAAAAAAAATTTTAGACAAAATAATACTCTACTAAGAGGTTTCTGTGATATGCTTTTGTGATTGTTTTATGTCCTTAATTACATAAAAGAAAAAAAATGGCCATCTTGTTATTTGATTGTAATTTGAATGTTTTATGTTTTATTTTATATTTTCGTTGTTGTTTAAAAATTTTACTTTAAATTGAATATTGATGTATATTTTATTCTAGTGATTATAACTTAATGTAGTATGTACAATTGTAACTATTGGACATTGTCCGTTGAATAAATAGATGAAGATCGTTTGCCTGAAATGGATCATTGCGCTTGTGCCATTGCAGGACATGTTCCAGACAGGGTAACGTTGGTATAATGTAAAATAAAAACACAATAACATTATCTCGAAAGTTAGGATTTAACAGTGTAATTCAATTTCGGTCGGAAACAAGAGCAAAATTGCGATCGTCGTTTGAGTGAAATGGTTCATGGCGTTTGCGGCATTACAAGACATGTTCCAAATAAGGATCTTGGTGTCCTAGTTGTGGCGCTGGTGTAACGTGAAACAAAAATACAATAACATTAACATTAAGTCAATGACGGTCGTTGTATCAGCTAGCGGAGTAGTTGTTTCTGTGATTCCATTTTGTGCCTTTGCTCTACATATGTATGATAGAGTCTGTTCCTACTAATAGGGTATTGTATACTCTATCTTTATTTCTACTGACTTTATTTACGTATAGTAAATTTATAGATTTGGAAATTTGATTTTTTTGGAAAGAATAATAATATTTTTCAGAAGTAGTAACAAATAAACCATTATTTTCCAATATCAAACATAACTACCTATTATAAAATACAAAATTATTTATTTTTGGAAATTAAAATACAAACAACGACCGAATATTTCTTGGAATGAATTGAATGTGGTATTATTACGTAGTTGAGAAACATATTTTCTTCCTGGTTTTTACTTTTAGTAGTTTAGTGTTTATGAATTTGAAATGAAGAGACGTTGCCGAAGCGTAATTTCGAACTATTTTCAAAAAAATGATTTTACTGCAATTATTACTCTGAATTATTTAAGTAATAATTTGCAAATGTGTTCAGCTTTGTCAGATTGTATAAAATCTTAAGAGAAGCACACGGCTCTAAATATTTCATCTCTTTTGTTGGATGTGGTGAGGAAATTCGGGCTAGAAAATAAAGTGTCGGCATGTACAACTGACAACGCGGTCAATATTGTGCGCAGTTGCCAGTGGCGACATATATCCTGTTTTACTCACTCTCTTAATCTAAATGCGCAAGAAGGCCTAAAAGAAATTAACGAGGGTTAAAAAATTATAGTCCGTAATTGAGGTTTTCAAAAGAATTTCTCACGCCAGAGTAAAACTGCAAAAAACTCAAGAACAAATGAACTTACCAATGTTAAAATAAAAAACCAAGATGTCGTAACTAGAAAGCTGGCGAATAATATGTTAATATATTAAAACAAAATATGTATGTCTATGAAATAATATTATTGGTATACAAACAGTTTAGTGAAAAAATCCGTTATTTATCTCTTACTTAAATGTAATAAAAAATGTTTAAACTGTAAAGTAACATTTCTTAACAAAAATAAAAGCAAATTTAAAAATTCTACCTATGTAAGCTTGGACTATATAAAATTTAAAATAATTAACAAATAGAAACCGAAATCAAAATTTAAAAAACATACAAAAGAGAAAACACCATTAAAATAAATAATTGTTTAAAAATATCATCATGTGGATCAATACTTCAACTAATGAAAGCGAACTGCTCACACTCTTGAAATGACGAGCCTGAGAACCTAATGCCTGCGCCAATAGAACCTATGCGATATCAGAAGCTATGTTGCCAAATGCCACGCTGCGAATTCGGAAGCACAGGATCATCCGAATATTTACAACACTATCCGCAACATAAATAAATAAATACACTATCTTAATCCAAATACTAACCTACCCTACTTGCTTTTATAAGATATAGTAAACTTATTTTTTTATTGGATTTTATTGTTTTTGACCAGTAATTCCTACCCTGGCCAAAAGCAATGTCGTTATAAGTATTTTTTATGTAAATTTAGACATACTCTAAAGGTCTCATTTGATAGTACCGAAATATTGAGTTAGTAAATAATTTGGCGTCTATGCTGCCGGACTATATGGCCTTATAACGTAAGGTGAATCCTTAGCCCTCTTTTACTTAGTGAAAAACTAATTTGAATGCCCTCTATTGATACTTGAGAAATCATTGAAGATTCATCTCGTTTCTTTGTCCAGAATGATTTTTCATACGAAATAAAATAAAGGTGGATATTTTTCCGGTTATGTAGACACAAATTCGCGTCAACTTATCCTACGTCTATAACCCTTTATTATTTCATCTTTATGTTTCCTGCCCGTAAGTTCAATTAATTTTTAGGTCTACAAATATAAACAAAAACGTACCTTCGAGTCCTTCTTCAGCGACACAATATATTGCTATTGGAATAATTTCTTTATCCACGTCATACAGAAGTTCTTCGTCTGAAAACTTAGCTGGGTTAAATACATGGCTAGGCTGACAAAACTGTTGATTAGCCCCTTTTTTATAGTGAAATGTCTCAGATGACAGTTGTGGATCACGAGGAATATATCTACAATGAAAAAAATAGTATTTATTAGTAGTTTCATTCGCAGGTATAAAAAAAATCAAAACAAATATAAATCACTGATTCCAGAAAAAGTATAAAACACAAATTCACAAACAATTAGATAAAACTGATTAGAGTCCCAAAATTCTTCACATAAATTCTTATTTTATCTATGACAGGAACAGAGTAACTAACAAGATGTGAAGAAAAAATAGTTTTGGTTAGATGAGGACAGGTCAGGAGGTCATACATTGTACGGTCGTTTTTGCATTCAATGTAAAAACTATTGTTATTATTTTACATTTTTATGATATATTTATGTTTATGATACTTTATTAACAACATAAGTCCGCAAATTGTTACTTCTTTCAACGATTTGGGCGTTATTTCGATGGAAATCTGATATTTAATTTGCACATTAGTAATATAGTAAAACAGCGTTTTATCAAACGGAACACTAAGCAACTGCTTGTCTCTATAAGTTTTTGGTTCGTAGTGTTCTTGGATATATCTCTACTATATGCAGCCCTTCATATCAGTGTCACATCGACATAATCAAAAAAGTTCAAAATATTATTTATTTAAATTTAATTTCCCAAGTCAAGGTATGTCTTATAATACAAGAGTTCTTCTTTGTGGCCTATAAACCCTTGAGTCTCGGATGACTGCGAAATACTGCTGCAGTCTGTGTCGTTTTCAGTTCCTTTTAGGAGAAAACAATCACAACTGTTTTTTGAAAGATATCACCGTACAAATTATGGGTTTAGTGCATTTGTTGACCGACTAGAATACAATTATAATTATCACTATCTGGAATACCACATTTTTAGACTCAGAACTTTGCAATTAAAATGGTAATTGAACGGAGTGGTTATGTGATTATCTTCTGTTCGTATAAGTTTTGTCTGATATTTGTTCGTACTCATATAATCGTGTCATTTTGTAGTTTGCTATGACATCAGTGTTTCTTTTTAATTTTATTATTTGACATGCTATTTTTAATCTTATTATACTCCTCATGATCTTTTGTTGTATTTTGCGAATTCATACAATTTGGAATGAATAACATTCTGTAACGTACATTTAATAAAGGCCACTTGTATGATGCTTACATCAGCTACGTCATTATTGACAATATATCTTGAAGTGTAAAAACACTTTTATTTATATAAATATAAAATACGTGATTAAGTTATACACTTTAAAAAATAATAATTGTATTTTTGTCATAGTTATACCATTCCAAAATATATTTCCAAAAATTCTTTACTTCTGTATTTTTGACGGAGTTTTTGTAGTAGAATAGGTCGTTGAAAAATATGGGGGCAATATAGACTTATGCTACAGTAACGACTTTGAGACTTTTTTTCATGAACAAGAATTATTGTGAAATTGAAACAGACAAAATATTAAAGCGTTCTTTTGCATCGTCGGGTATTGATTGCCCTGACATTTCCACTAAAATAGAATGCAGAAACCATCTAAGTCCTTGACTGCGATCAGCTTATTCTTTTAACCCGGGTCATGTACAAGGTGCGACAGAAAAGCCTTCCATGTTTGACTCTGGAACTCTTCGGAAAAGAAAAAAGTGAGGAGTGTACTGTACTTTTGTAGCTTATACTTTGCGGTTACGGTTTCTAGTTGTCATCATAAATTGGAAAAGAGAGCATCGTGCGGTAATTATCGAGATCTACATCAAGAGAAACGAACATTTCGTGCGTTTCGAATTCTTGTTATAGCTTGATTCACACGTTGCTGCCGAGCCTTGTATTTTTTTCTCTCCGAATACCTCAAAGCCAAGATTTCTTTACACGGACTAAGTATCATTAATAAATTAGAAGCCCCTATATTCAATAATGCAGGAAATTATCCACCCAATGATGCAAACATTTAGAAAACAGCTACAATTTTCTAAGCATAGCAAAGGCAAACTGCATTCTTTAATCTTTTAATTAAAAAAAAAATACAGTGTGTAATTACATTAACTAGGAGTTTTTTATTGGCGTTTAAAATATGGGAGGTTTTTCTGTCGCATCTTGTCCATTGAGAATACTGAATTTAGGTTCTTGTGCTTAATCGATAGAGTTTCGGTTTTGGAATGTCATCCCTTCTGTAACTCAAATACTGCAAAAGGTGGAGTTGGACTGTTTCGAAAAATCAAGGATTCATAAGTAAAACCAACTAGATAAACAAGCTAACTTAAATAGAATATTCAACACATGCGGCGTGGAGTTTGGGTGTAACTGCCGATGTAGGCACCCAACAACTATTTTGATATCGTCAATTATGTCATGTCAGTTGGGAGATCTATCGCACCAACATCATTGTCTATTGTGTGAATATGAATACCCCATTGTCTTTTTAAGGTAGCGAGATACATTTCGTCTTCTTCTTCCCATTCGTCAACTTTTTAATTTTTTACTTACAGTAACTGGATGTGCAGGACAATTGTCTATAAACATTACAGTCTTTCGCTTTTGGCTTTTCATTTTCGTGTCAAGTTCTTTGATTGAAAATCTCAGAAGCCATCCATACTGGCGTAATCTAACTCCAGAGATTTAACACCTTTTAAACGGGGATTTTTGCTTTTACCTATGAACAGTTATTTCAGCTTTTCTGAGCCATCCATGTTTGCTCCAACCATAAGTGTTACCTGTTCTTGTTTTAACAACAAAACGTTTATCACTTTTAAAAGCAAGTTTTATTTGGCAAACATTTAAAAAACACAAACCGGTTTCATCATAATTGGAAACGTTTTTTGGCTCTTACTTCTTCAATACACTTTTTAAAACAGTTCCAGTCCAAATGTCACAGTCCTCCTGACTAACGCTTGCACTCTCACCAGACACCGTCTTGAAAACAATTGAATTGCGAGTCTTCCAGGCATCCAATCACCCTTCACTAGCTTGAAAATTACCGCAGTTAAATTCTTTAACAAATTGTGGAGCCTTTTGCTTTATTAAATTTCCCGATATTGGTACGTTTTGATGAGTACGAGCCACTTGAAGAACACACCCGTACTCATTTTCGACTGCTTGGAACACTAGTTTTCTTGATGATACTGTCACCAAATTTTGCAGCAACTTTTTTGCAGCCTTTATCAACTTCCACCAAAACTTTAATTTTCTCAGCTAAACTTAAACACACTCGCTTGGACATCTTACTTAATTCTTAAACAAAAACCAACTGAACCTAAATTTGCGAATTATTAGGCTCGAGTATAGAATGGGTTTTTCCCCGGGTCTCTATAAAATGGGTTATTCCCCGGGTTTCTCACAGAAACCTACCTGTTTTTTTGCCAACCATTAGGCGTTATAAACTCGTTAAAAAACGTTATAAGAACCTTTTCAAAAGAATGCGTAATAAAAATAGAATTCCCAGAATAAATGCATAAAACTGTTTACATAAAATTCCGGTAAAAATTTTATTATATAGAGTGATACCATTTTACAGATTCACTATATGCGGAGCTTTTTACATGAAATTTCATGAAAATATTCTAGGTCTTGAAAAAATTTCACTATAAGGAGTTTTTCACTATATAGAGTTTCACTATAAATAGTGTCGACTGTATTTTTGTTTATTTATGTCCTATTTTAATTCACTTGATTATATTAGATAAATTATGTATATATTTTTTTGAACTTTGATCATGCTAGTATATTTTCACTGTATTCACTTTTTCGGTATTTAATTATTAAATAAATATATGACAGTATAAATGCACACATATACTTTCCTCTAGCATTCTGTCGAATTGCTCCCGCTGGGCCGACTCCAGTACGCAGTGCGAATCAAAGACTCCGAACGGACACCAAGTCGCATCGTGCCATGTCGTCGCATTCAAACACTTAAATTTTAGCTCGTTGTATTCTGATGCAACTCAGCGGCGTTCAAGCTCAGAAGTAACCACAGGTCAGTGTTCAAGTATAGCTCGCCTTAAATCTTTTAATTATTGTTTTCGCCTGTATGTCTTATTATGTGGTTGTTTGACAATTATTAATTAATTTAAATTCAATATTTGATTACGCAATTAAAGTTATACAGTCCATATAAATATCTACCAACCAGAGCTAAGGATAATCGTTAGATTAACGATTATCCTATATTTTTTGTTCCTTCGATCCGCAATCCTGGATTTTTTTAAAATTAAAATTTTTAATATTATAGATTTAATATTGATTAATATATATGTATGTTTTCGAATATGTAACAAAAATTCGCATTTTGTTTTTGGCTTAATATAATTGATTAATTATTGTTATTAGTTAACAGTTTTCGCATGTATTCACAGAAGTTTTAATAATATCAGTTTACCCATTTCAATATTATATTACATTTTTATTTAAAGGCTGAAGTTTAAATACGCTCTATTTATAAACGCTTCGGAATCGATTTTTGTTCTCGAAACTTCCAAAGTACCAATAACCTGGAAAGCTAACTTTTTACATTAAAGCAGGTTTAGTGAGAGTGATATTTTGATCAGTTTTGAACATTTTTATTTCTGAATAGCTTCAATTTCGCTCAATTTTTTGACATTTGATTATTGATCTATTCTTGTAGTTGATCAAAGCAATTTTTTGCTAAATTAAAAAAATAAAAATTTCTAGAAACACCGCTCTAAGTGATATTTCTCATTTAGGTAATTTAGCAGAACAAGCGCAAACCGATGGTTCAGTAAAAAATTATTTAAGGTTCGATATTATCCAAGATCAATTGTCTGAGATATCAAGCTATTATACCTGTTATTAAGCAACGAAGATTTACTTTGATTTGTTTGAAAATCAAATTATTATTTTAAATGTTTTAAATCCAAATTTAAATCGCTTTTTCTGAAAATAATTTTCCTAAAGTTCGGCTACCTAAAACAGATATACCCAATTTAAGGGTGAGTATAAGACCTTCAGACTTTTTTAGATTTCCTCAATGGTTAGTCTAGTTTATCTTAATTCGTCACTTTCGGACATTAAACGTTTTAATTATTTGGTTTCCCTTCTCAACCTTCTGCAACCATTGTCATTGATTTGAATGGTACCTTTAATAAATAATAATTAAATAGTAGTGAGAAATATCTTTGAACCAGTCCTGATGTATATATTTATTTGCAATTCTACAGAAAGTATATTTATTTAGTATTTAAGGAAATTTGTCGTAATCATTTAACATTAATATAGAGTTAAAGCTTGATACGTGTTCGTATTTTTGTTCGTTAGTATTAAGTTCGGCCGTTTTGAAAATAAAATTGTTTTTTTAAAACGTACTCCGCTGGTCGAGGTATTTAGCTGACGCTGCGAACAGGATAGTGTAATTCTGCCCTTTATCGGTTTTTTGTTGTGCGGAAGTGATTCTTTAATCCTTGTACACTATCAAGAACCGAAGAACTTTCAAGACTCCCTTTATCAGCCCCCCCAAGGAGAAGAAGGAACAAGTGGTGAAGCTCAGATCCCTGTCAAGAGACGCTGTGGTCCAAGCTCCTGTCTTCCTGAACCAGACCAGCTCCCAGAAGTCAGACGTTCAGCCAAATGCAGACATTTTTGGTAGCAAGTGTGCAGTATAAGCTTTATGGATTCACCCTAGATTATATTATATATTATATTGTAAGTTATTGAATTGCCATTTATTGTTTGAATGTCTGACCCTTCCACACGTTTAAGAAACATTTTGATATAAAAAAAGCCCCTTTAGGATTAAGCATTCAAAACAAATCTGAAAATTCTAGTAGTGAGTTTTTTTAATAATTTAAGCTTAAATTTTAGTAAAAATAATTTTAGTATATCCGTTCTAGAACGACTTTTTTGGATCTTGATCTTCGTTATGATATAAATTTAGAAAATCGTCAATTTTTTTTAGGTGATTTTGAACACCAGAAAAAGTTGGCAATAGTGATGTATGAAATCTAATGGTTTTCTCTTTGGATATACTAAAATCTAAATTAGTAGATAATGCTAGGGAATTTTTATTATCTCGGCCAGACTTAACCACTTCGTCTGCAATAAAAATTGCACTAAGAGAAAAATTCGGAGATCTGATTACTTATCAAATATTAGTACAACAATTGTACTATATAAGAATAAATAAAAATGAAAATATTTCACAAGTTGTAGATAAGCTCAAATCTTTTGTTGCAACGAATCAAAAATTCTAGTGAGGTCTGATAACAATTAATAAAAATCACCTCAATTAATCAAGTCGAAAAACATCTGTTTTAATCTTAACGGCAAATTCTCTACAAACTTTAAAAACAATTCTTATGTTACAACGGCCTAATACACTAGACGATGCTTTTAATTATATATTAAATTATAATATGATAGAATCGCAAGTTATTTCACAAATATTTCAACCTTGCAAAATTATAATTCTAATCTTAATCAAAATGTGCAGAGATCCACAATAAGGCCGAATAACCCGCAACCTTTTCCTATGAATTTTCCAGTCTTAAAGATTTGCTAGTCGGTCTATAACAATACAACCGAGACAGGTGCCAAAACATTATCCAACCAACGTCCAAGTTTTTGGCAAACCCAAAAATGTTTTTGCCCCACAAAATAGTAATAGGCCTTCAAAACCCAAACTACCAGTTTCTATGTCGACCTTTACGGCCGGCCCGTCGAGAATGTATCAACAAAAACAATTTTATAAACCACCAAATTCCTTCCAATCTTCTGGGCCCCAAAATTTCGTATCTGAAGAGTTAACCAATGTAGACACATACGGAACATTCTTATGGCGAATATTTTAATGAATATCCTTCGTCATCTTACCAAGAACCATTGTCACATAACCCCTATAGCGATAATCTTACATACACCCAAAATCTTATACAAACCTACGATTTTGTCCCTGAAAATCAAGATTTAAGTAAACCCGAATTTGAAGAGAGTTTCGATAGCATTCAACAAGGCAATTTTGAAAATTTTTAAGTAACAGCCTCGAACCGAACCAGCCATTAACTTAAATAACATTGCCCAATAAATAGAATTACCCTATTTTACCTTCCCAAAAAACAAATTAAATTACTCCTTGATTTAGGCGCATCAGACTCTATTATTTCACCAAAAATAGCGGAGTTATATAAACAACATATATTTTACCAACCCTTCGAAGTATAGGCCTGCAAAAAAGCGTATAAAGAAAACCTTTGAATTTCTTTTGTTAAAAGAACTAGGTATAAAACAATATTTTAAATTACGAATACTCAACTGGCATAATGAATTTGATGCTTTAATAGGCACAAAGGACCTTGAAAATGCTATTTTAGATTATGAAAACAAAGTGCTTACGTTATAAAATATAAAAATTCCATTTTGTCTTTCTTATATTAAACAATTATTAAGACCCATACAAAATTTCCAAAATAACTTTACCAGTAAACTACGAAAAAGGTTTAGCAATTTTGCCCTCTTTTATTATTCAGGACCATATAGTACCCGACAGCTTAGTCGAAGCAAAGAATGGTTTTTGCAAAATTCCTAATATAAACATAAATTTTCATCAAAGAGTAAAAGTTATTCCGCAAGATCAGTTTGATATATTAGATCCCCCTCATAATACCACACAAAAATTTAACCCTGAAAAATAATTAAGATTAAATCATTTAATCCCCTTCAAAAAATCTAAAATTTTCCCTCTTTGTCATGAGTTAAAGACATTATGTACCACGAAAATTGCGATTTAACTTCTTGACAACAAGATAATACGATTTAGCCTTATTCAGCACCAGTATGGGTTGGGCCGAAAAAAGACGACGCCTTTGGTAGAAAGAAACTCCGTTTGGTCATTAACTACACACGCCTCACTGACGTGACAATGGAAGAGAAATGGCCACTTTCTAGAATTGAGAAGATATTAGACAGCCTCGGCCAATGTACCTATTTCACTAACCTTGACCTCGTACAAGGATTTCATCAAATTGAAATCAAGCCCAAGTCAATCGAAAAAACTGAATTTTCTGTAAACAAAGGTCATTATTATTATGAATGAAGTGCTAAGAGAAAATCTTTACAAATTTTGCTTCGTCTACTTGGACGATATTGTCATCTTTTCTAAACCCCTGTCCGAACATATTTAACTTTTTAGGGTAAAAATTTAGAAAATCGTCAATTTTTTTTAGGTGATTTTGAACACCAGAAAAAGTTGGCAATAGTGATGTATGAAATCTAATGGTTTTCTCTTTGGATATACTAAAATCTAAATTAGTAGATAATGCTAGGGAATTTTTATTATCTCGGCCAGACTTAACCACTTCGTCTGCAATAAAAATTGCACTAAGAGAAAAATTCGGAGATCTGATTACTTATCAAATATTAGTACAACAATTGTACTATATAAGAATAAATAAAAATGAAAATATTTCACAAGTTGTAGATAAGCTCAAATCTTTTGTTGCAACGAATCAAAAATTCTAGTGAGGTCTGATAACAATTAATAAAAATCACCTCAATTAATCAAGTCGAAAAACATCTGTTTTAATCTTAACGGCAAATTCTCTACAAACTTTAAAAACAATTCTTATGTTACAACGGCCTAATACACTAGACGATGCTTTTAATTATATATTAAATTATAATATGATAGAATCGCAAGTTATTTCACAAATATTTCAACCTTGCAAAATTATAATTCTAATCTTAATCAAAATGTGCAGAGATCCACAATAAGGCCGAATAACCCGCAACCTTTTCCTATGAATTTTCCAGTCTTAAAGATTTGCTAGTCGGTCTATAACAATACAACCGAGACAGGTGCCAAAACATTATCCAACCAACGTCCAAGTTTTTGGCAAACCCAAAAATGTTTTTGCCCCACAAAATAGTAATAGGCCTTCAAAACCCGAACTACCAGTTTCTATGTCGACCTTTACGGCCGGCCCGTCGAGAATGTATCAACAAAAACAATTTTATAAACCACCAAATTCCTTCCAATCTTCTGGGCCCCAAAATTTCGTATCTGAAGAGTTAACCAATGTAGACACATACGGAACATTCTTATGGCGAATATTTTAATGAATATCCTTCGTCATCTTACCAAGAACCATTGTCACATAACCCTTATAGCGATAATCTTACATACACCCAAAATCTTATACAAACCTACGATTTTGTCCCTGAAAATCAAGATTTAAGTAAACCCGAATTTGAAGAGAGTTTCGATAGCATTCAACAAGGCAATTTTGAAAATTTTTAAGTAACAGCCTCGAACCGAACCAGCCATTAACTTAAATAACATTGCCCAATAAATAGAATTACCCTATTTTACCTTCCCAAAAAACAAATTAAATTACTCCTTGATTTAGGCGCATCAGACTCTATTATTTCACCAAAAATAGCGGAGTTATATAAACAACATATATTTTACCAACCCTTCGAAGTATAGGCCTGCAAAAAAGCGTATAAAGAAAACCTTTGAATTTCTTTTGTTAAAAGAACTAGGTATAAAACAATATTTTAAATTACGAATACTCAACTGGCATAATGAATTTGATGCTTTAATAGGCACAAAGGACCTTAAAATGCTATTTTAGATTATGAAAACAAAGTGCTTACGTTATAAAATATAAAAATTCCATTTTGTCTTTCTTATATTAAACAATTATTAAGACCCATACAAAATTTCCAAAATAACTTTACCAGTAAACTACGAAAAAGGTTTAGCAATTTTGCCCTCTTTTATTATTCAGGACCATATAGTACCCGACAGCTTAGTCGAAGCAAAGAATGGTTTTTGCAAAATTCCTAATATAAACATAAATTTTCATCAAAGAGTAAAAGTTATTCCGCAAGATCAGTTTGATATATTAGATCCCCCTCATAATACCACACAAAAATTTAACCCTGAAAAATAATTAAGATTAAATCATTTAATCCCCTTCAAAAAATCTAAAATTTTCCCTCTTTGTCATGAGTTAAAGACATTATGTACCACGAAAATTGCGATTTAACTTCTTGACAACAAGATAATACGATTTAGCCTTATTCAGCACCAGTATGGGTTGGGCCGAAAAAAGACGACGCCTTTGGTAGAAAGAAACTCCGTTTGGTCATTAACTACACACGCCTCACTGACGTGACAATGGAAGAGAAATGGCCACTTTCTAGAATTGAGAAGATATTAGACAGCCTCGGCCAATGTACCTATTTCACTAACCTTGACCTCGTACAAGGATTTCATCAAATTGAAATCAAGCCCAAGTCAATCGAAAAAACTGAATTTTCTGTAAACAAAGGTCATTATTATTATGAATGAAGTGCTAAGAGAAAATCTTTACAAATTTTGCTTCGTCTACTTGGACGATATTGTCATCTTTTCTAAACCCCTGTCCGAACATATTTAACTTTTTAGGGTAAGTCCAATATTACCGGAGATCCATTAAAAATGTCTCAAAAGTAACTTTTCCTGTAATTAAATGCTTACGAAAAGGTAGCGAAATAAATAAAAATGTAAAGAACTTATAACGAATTCCTCGGTATTACGAAACCCCGACTTTACTGAGCCTTTTAAGCTTACCACAGATGCCTCTAATATAGCTATAGTTATTGTTCTATCACAAGATGAACATCCAATTGCTTATTACTTCCGAACTCTAATTCTGCAGAAAGAAACTATTCAACGATAGAAAGAGAGCTTTTGTCAACAGTCGACTCGAATAAACTCCGTCCTTATTTATAAGGCCAAAATTCATCATAGAAACCGACCATAAGAGCCCAACTCTCGTTTAACTCGGTTGGAAATTAAAATTAGACGAATTCAATTACAAAACAAAATACAAGGAAAGAAAAGAACATAACGCATAGATCTTAGAGTGCATGAAACTAACGATGCACAACAGAAATGTAAATAACGCAATAGAAATGTAAATAACACGATAGCTAATCTGGGATTTCGACCTAGCCGATTTTGTACTTAACGAAAAATATGATAATTCGGCTAAAGAACAACATCCAGAGAATAATCCCAATCCTCCTACAAACTCAAATGCAAACGATGCAATTTCTGATATCATCGTTTATTCATATATCACTGAAGGAAAATATTTTCCAATATCGGAATTACCTATAAATTACGCATCTAACCACCTAGTAATAGACTATGGCGAAACATATAAACATACGTATTCAAAACCCTCAAAAAGAATCACCAATTCGTAAAAATATCTAAACCTAAACAACAGGAACGTATTTTGAAAATTCTTAAAGACATAATAAAACCCGATGTCCCTTTTACTGTATACATACCAAATCAAGAACTAAAATTAGAATTACAACCAATTGTCAACGCAAATTTAAATCCAAGTGCAAAACTTATATTCTCTAACATTTATTTAATTGATGTAGAAATCCTACACAACAAAAAGAAATAATAAAAAAACTATCATCAAAATAACCATAACCGGATAACAGAAACGTATAATCACAATAAACTAAAACATTACTGGCCAAAATTTAGGGACGCCATTACTAACTATATAAGTTCCTGCGAAATATGCTTGCAAAATAAATATGAAAGGCACCCATATAAAATTGCCTATGAAGGTCAATTGCTTAAAAAAAATCTTACAAAATGCTTCATTTAGACATTTTTCAATTTTGCAACTGTCAATTTCTTACTATTATACTCATTCTCTAAATATGCTCAAGCCTATTACATTATAAAAACGCAGTCACGATCCCAAGTAAACTAAGATACTATTTTTCACACCACAATACTCCCCAAAAAATTGTTACAGACCAAGGGAAAGAATTTTAAAATCATCTGTTTAAAGAATTTTGTCACTTGTTCTACATAGAAGTGCATTATACAACTCCTAGGAACTCATCTTCTAACAACCCTGTAGAAAGATTACACTCTACTAGAAAAGTTACGCATTTTACAAATGCAAAACCCAAACGAAACTCCCCATAATCTAATGACTTCTGCTGTATTAATTTATAATCAAAGCATACACACGACAACGGAACATTCATTCACCTTCCTCTATTCTGTATGGTCCTTATTTTAATGAACCGAATTTAAATAATGACTTAACTATTTTCTAGCAATATAATGAAAAACGTAAGGAGTTAATAGCATTTCATGAAAGTGTCTATAAAACCGCCTACCAAAAACAATCGGAAAATACCCAAAAACAAAATAAAAATGTTGAACAGGCTCCCGAAATTCAACCAGAGCAAATGGTATACCGAAAAAGTACGCACCGAAATAAAAAAAAAACCCGTATATACCTACAAAATTTACTGAAATTATTCAAAACAAACTAACAGGTATATCTAAGAAAAACCAGTAACAACACATATTAGGAAGATCACGAGACCTAGAATAAAAGTCTTTCTTTTCAGCCTCCCGATCCTGATCCTATCGAGCCTACAGAATCCATGCCAAGCACTTCAGGCACATAAACTTCCAAATAACGGATATTACATGGAAGACATCTCGCATTCTTTAGTAACAAATCATTATCATAATACATATATTCCGTTTGACATAACAAAAGTTAATTTTAGGTAACTTATGTAGTAATCTTTTAATTATAAGTGATAATCAAACTAACAATTTTAGAAAAATCCAATTTCAGCATGTCTCGAAAGCTTTAAATAACACATATGATACTTTTACAAAGTCAAATGTTTATGATATCAGCAGTTTACATAAAAACCGTAAAAAGCGTGGTTTAATAAACCACTAGAGTAGTCAAGTTTATTACCGGAAATTTAGGCAACAACGACCTGGAAACTAACTTACAAATACGTTAACATAATCAATTAAATACTATGCATAAGATTAATGACCTAAGCTTCTTTGCTGGAAATGTTATGAATAAATTCTAGGAAAATATAAAAGTTATAAAAAATTCAAAAATGATTCGATTAGAACTGACCGATTTATATAATGAAATAAATTTAGTACTTATATTACAAAATGAATGTATACAAATAACAACTTTAAATGAGTAATATATATATATTGAGAATTTTCTCCTTTGCGCATTTAGAAACATTAGAGTTAGGAATATTAAGTGTAAGAGAAATTAGTGAAATTTGGTAATATCTAGAGATGCACTATCCTAAAAATGCACTATGGTCGATAAGATAATTTTCAGAATTAATTTTAATTTGTAAAACCAGGCTTTTAATTTTAGATGGTATGGCAATTCTAGCAATTAAGATACCCATTTTTGAACAAAATGTATGTACCCTGAAATTTGTATATCCTTTACCGAACAATGAATCCAAAATACTTATAAGTCCTAGCAAGTACTACTGCAACACATTATGGTACGACAATTGCGAAGAAGTCAATTCAAAATGTATCTGCTCAGGCCCAATTGCTAATAGTTGTCCTTTGTCCAAAAATTTTCAGTATGCCACTGTGCAAAATAATTAACAAGTGCATACTTTAACTTATACAAAATCTCTGCTTTTCTTTACCAAAGCTCCAGAAACAATTTACTAAAATTGCTTTCAATTTCAAAAAATAATTCTAATGGATTATTACCTTATACAGAGCCAGTGTCATTATAAACCAACACAAGTACTCCTTGACTGTAATTGATATATCCTTAATATTAAAAATTAAAAATAGAAATTTGTCTTTAAATCTAGAGATCAGACATTTGCAGAATCCGACAAAAATTCAAGATCTTATGGAACCCATCTATTTTCAGGACCCTATCCCACAACAAAAAAAAACACATTCTTTTCATAATTATTTGCATAGTATTTATATGCATATTACTTCTAACTACATATCTGTGGCAAAAGCAAAGAAGGAACAAGGCAATCCCTTTGAAGACCCTACAGGAACTCATCAACGAGGACGTTGAAAAAAGTAAGGGTCGAGGAGAAATATCCCTAAACCAGTCCTGATGAATATATTTATTTGCAACTCTGCTAAATGTATATTTAAGTAGTATTTAAAGAAATTGTAATCATCGGTAACATTAATATAGTGTCAAAGCTTGATTACCGTTCGTATTTTTGTTCCTTAGTATTAAGTTCGGCCTTTTTGAAAATAAAATAAACGTAATCCGCTGGTCGACGTATTTAACTAGCGTATGATACACTTGTTCAAAGATATCCAAAGAAATGACTACGCGCTCAGGAACAATGGCACTCGTTGGATAATTGTGAAAAAACTACTTTTGAAAATCGAACGTCGCTACGCATTCTTTTAGATACTGTTTCTGAAAATTTGTTAGCGCTGAAGACATTAGGATTTCCCACTGAACAATGAGAGTTCATCATCGTATTAATGTTATTTAAAAAAAAAATGATGTCTCTTAATACAAAATTTAAATTGGAGCAGGGTTCTTCCGAAGTTCCAAGACCAGACAGATTTTCTGGAAATAAATTATCTTCCCTATAGCGCATTTAATATTACTTTCAGTTTTGATAAAACCAAATAAACCGCCTACCTTTTCTCCGAGGAACTGTCGATGTATTCCGTAATAAAAGCTCTTCTATAACACGTCATTTGTGCAAAAATAATTACGCCTTATATTCGCGGGCCGATTTTTTAGGTAAAACTCCTCTTAAACATCTTAATTTTTAGTAAAAGCTCGCACTAATGTTTTAAGCGCCTAAATAATATACAAGACCTCAGCTTATGTCAATCTTTGTCCAAGGGTAAAATGTGTAATAAACGTCATCATACGTTAGTTCATCTGCTCAAGCCAGACGTTGCTGATACAAATAATATTCGCAATCAAAATACGCAAGAAATTTCTACTTATAGCCTTTTTATTGCGGTCAGAGTAATCACAGTTCGCAAAATATTCAACTTAAGGTTTTTAATAGTATAAGCAGTACGTTATCTAGCGCAGGGGTGACAGGCGAATATGTAGTACTAGCTATAGACAATAAAGTCATACCTCAAACATTTTGGTGTCTTTTAGATTCCGGAAGTATGTCTTCTATTTTTCGCTTTAAGCCGCTAATCTTTTAGCTTTACCAAAAAATCATTCTTCTCTTTAAATAAAGAGCTTCAGACCTATGCCCTCTCATTCAAATAATGGTTCTGACCACAGAAGCGGTAATTTTAAATAAAATGTGTGACGATTTGCCTTGGATTTCATTTTTTCCTGATTCTTGGGCGCATATTAGAAATTTTTAAATAAACATTTTTATAGACCAGACAAAATTGACATTTTATTGGACAGTGACCTGTTCTCAAAAACTCTATTAAATGGCCGTATTTTGGGAAAAGCGAATGGACCTAATACGTTAAGCACTATTTCTGGTATGTTTTATTGGAATCATTTATTTCGTCAAATATCCCGCAAACAACCGAATTATTTTGCAGCAAATCAGAAAAATTAGTTATACTGGAAGTACAACTAATTTCTGAACTCCCATTCGCAATCGGTTTTAATCGGACCGCATCCTTATTCGCATTCCCACTCGCATTTTATTTCGCATTCGCATTCCTACTCATACTTGCCCTTTTACTTCGCAATGGCACCTTTATTCGCACTCGCATTCCAATATGCAAGTTGTCAAGTAATGAGCCATCATTGCTTAGTCACCTTGACTCTGAGTATTTCTCAGCCCATTCTCGCTCATTTAACTTCGAACCGCAACCTCTTGTCAAAGATAGCTCGAAGTTTTGATTGGCTTGGTACATTTTCACTCATGTTCTATCCAAAAAATGTAATACAAAAATTGTGGTCATGAGGATTGGATTGCGACGAGGAGTCTTCCTCCTACATTTTTCGTATTTCTACACAATATAAAAATAAGTTGCCAATTTTAAGCAGTTTAAATGTTCGGAGACAAATTTTTGACTATTTATATGAGCTTCACGGCTTTTGCGATGCCTCCCAGAGACGTTACGCCGCAGTTATTTATATTCTCGGGATATATAATAATAGTCTAGTTCAGAAGTAAACCACAGGTGAGTGTTAAAGTATAGCACGCGTTAAAGTCTTTTAATTATTGTTTTGGCCTATTGAAGGCCACGTACTTCTATTTTCATTGTTGTATTTAATTTTGCATATCTGACAATTATTAAATTAAATTCAACATTTGATTACGCAATTAAAGTTATACAATCCATATAGATCTGTACCATCCAGAGGGTTAGATTATTCTATATACTTCATGTAAACTGAAAATCGAATATCCCGTTAATTTGGGTTAAAAGAACACCTTAAATTTAAGCCGACCGATGCTCTTAATGTAAATGCACAAGAAAACTAAATTATATATTATATAAAAAATTCACCACTTTTTGAAGAGCTTCCGTATCATCCTGCCAGGTATTTCTAAAAGACCCTTTACTGAATATCCATGTTTCATAAAACCGTTTTCTAGTGAATTCATATTTTTTGAGTAGTCCCTCAAAAATTTAATTCTTTTATTAAAAACATCTGGTAAATCCACGGTTGTTACTTCTTTTACATCGAGAGCCAATTTCTCTTACCCAGTTTCATAGAAAAGTAATAGAATAGTTGAAATGATTGGACATATCATAATTTAGTTTCTGATGGAGAGACTTTATGGTAATATGTTCTTTTTGGGCATACATGCGATAAATGGTATCCTGGATCTTACTTTTTAACTAGGTTATCCTGATATGCTTCTTATTTCTTGTTGAGGATAATTCTTTGAATCTTTTGTCCGATTTTAGTCCATTTCTTCTTAAATTAAATATCGCTGTCCTTTCCACCACATTCGGAAGGTCCAAGGCAATTCCTGCAGCTACTTATTGTTTTTCTAGCTCAAAAAAAGCTAATATATTAAGAATAATAAGCTGGCTTTGCTCACTTAGTCGTCTATTTCCAATTTTTTTCGGTATTTTCAATATTGTCTTTGTTTTGACGCATAGATAAATTATTTTAACGTTTCCAAATGCCACACTTAAAGATTTGTCAACGTCACAAGTTTTAGTTGAAATAAGACGTGACTTTTTTAGTAAATTCACTGTTACAAAGATGCAAAAAATGACGTCACTGCATATCCGAAAAAATTCTACTATACCATTAACACAAAAGTCTTCGCTTTACTGATATATTAAGGTTTACAATGTGCAATTCTATTTTAAAGTTTTGTTCTATGTTTTTTAATAGGTTTTAAGGAAAACCGTACCCCACTCAGCTAATTTTTCAAGTAAGCCCTGAGGAGGGTAGAAAACGTAACTTCCGAAACATGGGCATTAATTTAAAAAAAAACAATTAGCAATAAAAAGTACTCTAAGAAGTTCGTGAATTTTTTTCTATATGAATAATTTACTTTAAACTTTTTAAAACAAAGAAATGGTATGATGATAGATAGAACTTACGTTACTCCTGTTTGTGTAATTTCCTCAGTGCAAAAGTAATGTACAGTTATAGCACATCGTACATCGCAGTCAAAAGTAAATTCAATGTTAAATGAGGTGTTAGTGCCCAACTCAACATCAGATGGGTCATTCTTATTCAAGGGTAGTTTGTTGTATTCACTTGAAGCCCTAACAAATCTAAGAGATTCCTTTCTGATATTTACCAAACATTTTAAAGTTTTTGTCGGCTCATTTGGTTGTGGTGGCGGATAAGGAAACTGAAATCATAAACATCTGAATTAATAGAAAAAAAAAACATTATTTAATGTTCCATACAGTCAAATAAGTTTAAATATGACATTTCGCATTTGTTTAATCAGTTTTCTAAATGTTTTGTTTTAGTTTACACTAAAGATCTAATAAAGAATATCTGCTTTTCTACTTCTACAATATATAGAACGAAAGTTTTCACGGCTGTGGTAATGGTTCTTGAAATTAGACGGTGTTAAAATGGAATCACTTTCTCGATTCTTCCATTTTGACATGGTCTAATCCCAGGAACCATGATTTCCACATATTAATTAACTGTTTTTTGATGTTTATTTTTTCACCCTCTTTTCAGGAAGTACATATTATATAAATGTGTCTCTTTTACCAGTGAATCCGTTTAGAATGTACAATCAGAGCTAGCGTTTTGATCCACTAGACGAATAAAACACATGTTTAATCAAAGCTACAAATTATTAAAAGTTTCCCCGACAATACAGCTGCATTAAAAGTTTATTATTTAATAGTGTCAAAATCACCCTTCCAGATTTTTACAGATCTTACATCTTAGGTTCCTAGATACCGAAAATTTTCCCATTTCCGTCAGTCATGTACGTCTGTCTGTTTGCGGCACAGGTAAAAAACTATTTACTCGTTTAATTTCAAATAAATAAACAAAGATGTGTTTTCAAATGTACCTATGCCTCTATCGCGGTAATCTAATTTCATTCCCTCTTTGTGTAAATATGTTTCTTGGAAAAGGACATATAAAAAAGCGATAGAGATATTAATTTAAAAACTTGTCCATAATAATTATGAAAATAATAAAATTTTCTGTGCTTATTTATTTCATGGCCAATTGATAAAAGTACATTTAATTGGAAAACGCAAATTTAATAATATACAATTAAATATTAAAATATGAAATGAGGGAGAGCAACCATATATAAATCTGAAATGTTTTATGTATTTTTATTTTTAATCTATGATTTTGTCAATAATGTTTAAGATTATTATTTGTTATTTTTTATTAGATCTGATTGGGCAAGTCCCATGAATATACAAATAAATACATTTCACATAGGATTGTAGTTACATTTTTTCACAAGGCCTATTTACATTCTCCATATGTACCACAGAGATCAATAAACACTAAATAACATCGGTTTATTCTCGAAACTTATACTTGAAAATGAAGCAACACTGACTTGATCGTTTGTTTTAAAGAGAAAAGAGACTTGTCAAAAATAGTAGCAGGCCTAACTAACAAACGGTTAAAATGAAACAAAAATTAAAAATCAAAAACGAGGATTAACTTGAAATAATTCTAAATGCACAAGAGCAGTACGGAAAAATAAAGTATAACTTGACTTTGGGGTTAAAACCCAAAATAAAAGACAGAAAGGTCAGAATCAGTTGGCGAGAGTCTAAATTGCTAAACCATTAAAGCACCAGATTATAGGAATATCGCTTTTAATTCTTGCGTAATTTTAAAGCCGCAATCTTTGCCTACAGAACAAGCCTTCGGTCAGCCCTTCAAATATATCAGAAATATACCGGGTTGAATTTGTAGTGGTGATTTGTTTGGAAATTTTTATCTGTCATATGATTTTAGTCAAGGAGATCTCCAAATTTCGATAAAGGGTAAAAGTAATCACTTGTCGACATTTGTTTTTTTGGTTTACTTTGATAACTTGAATAATTGTGATATTGCAGAACTTTATTTGAGGGCATTACATTCAACCAACATGTTTATTCGTCTTCCCATAAAATGATATTGTTATCGATTTGAATTTATTATTTTTATGCAATAATAAAGTGTACAGTACCTTTTTTGTCATAATAGGGAGTTATGTCAAATAATTTGAAATCAAGAAAAAAATTATTATGCATTTAAATTGCTGCTTCACTCTAACAGAGTTCTATTTTTGATGTAATGTTAATTAAAGCTCACAAAGGTTAAATGGTAATAAGGGGATATAGTTGACAAATTTAGATTTGGAGGAAAATGTTAGATTTCGAATCTTCTTTTTGATAATATCATGCTTAAGCAGGAGCAGAAAAATGAAGTTATTGTCATTTAGTTGGATGAAGAATGAATCGGAACGATCAGTACGAAATGATATATTAATAAAATAAATAAAATATTATCAGCAAAATAGGTTATTTGTA
The DNA here is from genome assembly GCA_030620095.1 of Kuschelorhynchus macadamiae. NCBI lineage: Eukaryota > Metazoa > Arthropoda > Insecta > Coleoptera > Curculionidae > Kuschelorhynchus > Kuschelorhynchus macadamiae. The sequence continues at coordinate 445,556 of JAUTXW010003449.1, forward strand.
TCATTTATTAACAACAGGCCTTATGGTAACGAGTCATGCAACAATCCTATTTATGTAAGGCCAAGAATAATAAAAAAAATTAAATTTTGTTTTAAACATACTTTTTAAATGTTTGATGAACTCTTTAAGTAATTCACCAGCAAAGAGCAAGAGGTCACGTCAATTTAGCTAATTATTGTTGTTTAATAATTCATTTGTTAATATAAATTTGTACTGTAAAAATGTTAGTCAATAAATTAATTTAAAATAGTTATTTACATATTTTAACTATTAGAGTCTAGAGAATCTAGAATCTAATAAAAAGGAAAAATGACGACCAAATGTAATATATCTTGAATTCAAATTAATAGTTAATATTAGAACAGTTTAAGTTTTCGATGTTTTGCTAAAGAAGTTATTGGAATGAGCAATAATTATGTTAATTTCAGCAAAAAAATCTAAATTTATTTGTTTATACAGTATGTTGCTTTGAAAAATGTATGTTTAATCATCATAATTATGTTAAATTGCCTTATAAAATAAACAGAACAACTTATAATTGTTATTTTTTTATTAAATGCTAATAAAACAAACCCTGTTTTAATTCACGCTGTTTTGAATAAACCGTGTATATTTCTTTATTTTCAAATAAGTAATACAATAATTAGATCAAATCCATCTATTTTTTATCCAGTTCTAATATTAACTATTATATCCGTGAAAAAAACCACAATAAAAGAAAAAAAGAATATAGATACCTGGCAGTCATACAAAAACACTTGCGCTAGTCATAACAAACAAAATATACTCTCTTATTCAGTAAATAAAACTCCATTATTTGTTCAATAATTACAGATATAAACATTATGGGAAATTCTAAGTCTACCGTGTTAGTACAAGTTTTATAATAACAATGTTAATAAATAGCAGCTGCGTGTTAGGTACTGTTACTAGACATGGGGGAAGGTTTTTACAGAAAGTGTTTAATTAAAAGTGAACTCGGATAACAAAATTCCTCATTTTAGCAAAATATTAATACTTATTATCATACAATTGAAGATAAGTATGTTTCAGTACTTCAATATCAAAATAAAAAATCAGAATCAATCTTATTTGCGATAATAAAAGAAGTGTTTTTGTACACCAAACAAGGCAAAATGGATGGTATATTTTTAAAATAAATACAAAAATAAATCAATACTAAATAATTATGAACAATACAATAAAACCTCCTGTCATTACAACATTAAAAATGTTCTTATATCGTCAAAATTGTTACAGGTACAGTTATCAATTTGTTTTCAAAAAGGGATCCAAAACTCTTCCCTCTAACTACAGACCCACATCCCTCCTCCCAATAATAAGTAAAGCAATGGAGAAGTATATCAATAATGATCTTTTAAACTACATTGAAAGGAATGAGCTTATACACGATTCACTCAGTCTAGTGTCGTGTTCACAAAAACTGTAATTTTTTTGGAAATTCTAATTACGTATATGTGCAAATAGCAAACATATACAAAATGTGATGACAGTGTTAGTATGTTTAGTTGAACAAATTTCTGCTGTCAGTTACCTGGCTGGGGTGTTTCTAAATCGGGATCGCATTAGGTGGAAGTATCACAAGATCGTCTTCAGTCGTAATCGATCGCGTACAACCAGACTTTTAATATTTAACAATTTTGACATTCGCATTCAAACTTCAAAGCCAATGTATAAATAATGAAGATAGCACTTACAGACAACGTGCGGTTTGATTTGTTACATTATTTATTTTCACACTTATCATATTATGATAAAATCAGAAATGTTCAACTGACAAACTGTCAAATACTACCAAATATCCACGGTTCTTATGACATCTGTCAATCGTGCGACTAAAAAATAAACATTTTTCAATCTTAAACTTGTCGGTGATGTTTGACCGGTGGGTGACGCTTGGTCGTGCTTTATCGCGCGTGGTTGATGCTATGTGACGATTGAATACAATTAGCAGTTTAAAATAATGTTCACATAATTTGCTTTATTTTTAGTCAGTTGTTGATGAAGAGGACACTTGTACACCATCGATCTGAGGGACTGCAGCCGAACAGACTGAAAAAGACGATGTTGAAAAGCCTGAAACACAACCGAGGCAGGAACTAAGTTTTTAGCATTTCCCAACAATACAGTTTTCAATTATTCAAAATACTTACAGGAGTAGGTCGACTCCCCAGAAAATTTAGATCAGAATTCTCTCCAAACAAGTATGATTCAGGTTGTGGAGTATCAAATCGTTCTCCTCCCATTATAAAGTGGCTACCAAAGTAGTTACCTACAAAAAAAACTGTTTTTTATCTGTTCTGTAATTGTTCTTATTTTGCTGTTCATACAGGGTAGAATACTTAAACGATAAGAGTTCCCCATTTTATTAGGAGTAGTTCTCGCTGAAAAATAAGGCATGGCTCCTCTTGGTTCATTTTTATAAAACACCAATTTCTTTCCGAATTCTGGATTTCCTTTATTACTAATTAAGTTTTAGTCATTTGATAAGTAATAGGTAACATACAATCTGTTTTGACACAAGCCAAATGTTAGAATTATGTGCTACATGAAAAATATCTAGGAATCTTGAGGAAATACTAACATTTAGAAAATAAATAGGTCTTTTATTTAAAAAATAAAATCGCCATGGTCAGCTTCTCTGTGATAACCAGTATGTTACTCTCTGTAAAATATGATAAAAATAAAATCAAATGTCTCCAAAATACGACAAAAATAAAAAAACTCTCCAAGCGACTATTGCGTTTTTTCCCAAAAAAAATTGGGCGTTCTTAAAATATGGAATTGTTTAAGAATAAAAACTCATACACTTTCAATTCAATTTGGAAATGCTCTGAAAGGTTTTAAATAATTTTTATAATATTCAGTAAGGCATAATATTAAACGTAATAATACATAATTTGTGAGAAAATATTTTTTTACTAACTTTCATGTATTAAAATGAAATAAGTGACAAGTAGTTCTTAAGATAAACTCAGGGTATAAATTTAAAAGATCATATCAAAAGGTGCAAGCAGGCATTTTGGATAAGCCTGTGAGAAAATTAGATATAGGGTATAATATTTCAAATTCTTTCGGCAGATCTTAAAAAACCCAGTAAAAAACTAAAAGGTATTTTATTAATGTCATCATATGTCTAACTCCTACCTTTCTAACTCATCCTGTGTACCGGGTATCCAAATAAGAAAGGTCAGTGGCTGTATCGGTAAAACCAAAACATTTTTGGGAAAAACGTATTTTTAATAAAAGTGCACAAGAGAAATCGGTGGAAATTATTTTTAAATTTGTAAATCGACTACGTAACCCTAATGGTCAATTAAAAAGGGCGAATTTTCTCAGAAATATGCCCAATTAGTTTGACCTAAAGTAGGTATGTTATAGTTTTCGATATATTTTGAATACTTTTCATTAACCGTTTTTTCTCTAGATTGCCACAATAAAGGGAAGTTCTGCTTGCACAAATGTCTCTAACTCCGTTTTAATTTAAAAGATTTTGATAAACTTGGTCTACGTTAAAAAGAACATTTATTGGGCTATCAAGTGACAAAAAAATCAATTCTATTGCTTTAGGTCTTCCGCCGAACCTCAGATCGCGCTTTTTGACAAAGTCGCGTATCTTGCATGTTTCCTTAGAGATGTCAAATAGTGATATATTTATGACAAATTCGTAAGAAAGGGCACGAACACATAAAACGAGGCAAATAATGAAAACCGCGGTTGATCCCTTTTATTAGAGACTAGCAAAATAGTTAGCACCATTATTAAAAAAATATATTAAATGTGGAGTAACCCACTTAATGTCATCTATTCATCTATAAAAGGTTCAGGTTTTAGCTGGTTGAGAAAAATAGTTGATTCTACTCAATTTTCGGAAGTGAGCATTTTTATTGACCAACAAATTTTTCCAGAAATATCAGGATAATGTTTAATTTTTACCTGAATAAATTACAAATTGTGTTATTTTTTAGTCTAGCTTCCACACACTGACATCACAAATATAAAAAAATTTGAATCAAATTATGGATGATAGTATTTTTGTTAAGCAATATTTGCCAATTTTAATTTTCATATAGGAAATTTAAACAAGATGCTTTAAGAAATCTTTAATTCTACAATCAATTAATGTAACTACACTATGTATTAAAAAAGCAATTTTGTGAAAAATGAAGCGCTAGTTGTTCGATTCTCGCCAACAAGTTTTAGGATAACTGCAGTACTTTATTACATTAAGAAATATAGTTATTATGAAATAAGGGAAATTATTTTAAATATCAATTGCCATTTTAGCAATAATAATTACTGCTGAGAATAAAAAAAATATTAAAACGATAAATACAATTTTCTGGCCGGTAATCAAACCATATAATATATATATTGCCCCCTTTCAGCTTACCTTCCAGCATATCCAAACTAATAACAAAATACCTATTTTGACATAAAGAATGATAACATTTTAATTGTTTGTTTGAGACCTACTTAAATTTGCAAGTAGTGATCCCATGCAACAGAGTATCAAAACAGCCCAGTGGAGAACGATAAACTGTAAGCAACTGGATGTTATTATAAATAACACCAGCACATTTAGAGGACAACTCTACTGACATCCTGTCAGTCAGTATTGCTCATTATGTGGGCCCAGACTGTTCCAGTAGCGGTCTGAGGACCAAAACTAGATTTGTGTTGATTGATAAAAGACAGTGTATGTGGTTTACCTGAAGCACTTAGAATAGCAACTTCACTAATAGTACTGCCTTTAGTAATTTTAATTTGCTTAGCAAGGTTCTCAACTTCAGAGGGATATATTTAAACAATGTCACTCTCTAGAAATTCCAGATGACTATCTTGTTAACTAGTGTCAACTAGACTTCTCACCAATGAGATGCAGTTGTTACATGTAAATAACAAGATCTTTTGTCTACTTAATTTGCTGATATTGAGCCTCAGACGTTGAAAGCTTTGAGCAGGTTCTGCAATGGACAAACATTACAAAAATCACAGATCAATTTGTGACAACAACCTGACAACTGAAGAGATAAATTATCTCTTCAGTTGTCAGGTTGTTGTTGCATTTGGAGCAGATAGCTATATTAGCAAGTCCAGAAATTTCTAGTATAAGCAGCTATATAAAATCTTCTACTATTCAGTAAAAGTTTTAGTTAGGAAAAATATTGCGCAAGACTTGGCAACGTTGTTTGCTTACATGACAAAATTGTCATTAAAAATGTATTATAATTGAAATTATCCGAGGTATGTAGCAGCTGTCTTCATTTACACTTGTTAACTGCCCTTTAGTTTACACATTAGATGATTTTTCCACAATTTTTTGTTATTATTTCACTAAAAATTTATGTAAACACCAGCGGTGTTGCCATGATTTCTTGTTTTTTTAAAAATGGATTTCAGAGAGATTTCTGATTTTTGTAGATTTGAAAAGATCTGAAAAATATTAATATGGATTTAAAAAAATTATCCCAAGGATTTTTTGGGGTTTTAACTAGAGAGTACACAGATTTATTAGAGTGAACAATCCCTTGGTTGATACCAAGCAACAACGGAATCGTGGCACTCTCCGTCAGGTCTAAATTTCAAAACATCAAAACAATGGCAATATTCAGTAACAAACAACATAAAATGAATGAGGATTCCCGTCGACGGGAAAGTAGACAAGTTGAAAATTGGTGCAGTGGTATAATTTTACCCCAATTTTAAGAAAATCATTTAATTTTGCAAGAATTTTACCTTTTCTGAAATAAAAAACATTTGACCTAAGTTTAAAATGTGATCCCGTGTTACAAATGCAGTTCCTTATATGTGTATTAAAAGAGGATAAAGACAAAAATGACTTTTTTGGGTGTGCCTGTGATATCTGCAGACAAATTATATGTGCAAATTGCTCAGGAATTATACTATCAGAAATTCGGGTGGTGCCCATAAAGGGTCGTACTCTTATGTTTGTTTGTGATGCTTGCATACAAAATCTACAGAAAATACCAGAACTTTTACAACGACAAGTTAGATTAAAAAAACTGGAATCATCTGTGCAAGCCCTGGAAGGGTCGTTTTTGCAAGCAGAGAAGCCAACAAAGCACTTCCAGGATTGCTGCACTTGGCAATCAAACGCAGCTTGCTACAGAGAAATTGGATACTGTGGTTAAAAATATCTCGAAGAGTAACAAAAAGCTTGTAAGAATGATAACCAGTGATAAGATAAATTGCATTTCAGCACGTAAGCCAGCCAACAAAGTACTGGAATCAGAAAAAGCTACTACAAATACAATAGACAAAGTTATTCCTACTAAAATTTGCACAGGTCCTGAAAACCCTAAATTAAAGGTTGCCAACAAAAATATTGGAGAACGCATTGCCAAACTTCTGGCTAGATAGACCTAACGTGGAGCAATATAAGCCAATGTCAAAAATTCCTTTGGACTCTCAGAATCGATCTATAGTAAACAAACAATTTCCTCAGTGGAATTATCACAACAACAGAAAAAAGATCCTGTACCATTCTTAAATAAATCCAAGACCGATGTGTAAGTCTAACAAGATGGCGCCCAACGATAAAGTCGATGTTGAATCACGAATTGTTGTGAAAAGGAAGCCATTAATTTAGAATCTAAATATTCTCAACAAAGTGGGCAAACTACTAACATTGAAGATGAAGACATTCTCGAAAATAATGAAAAGGAGTCCTTATTAAAAGAACTTCTAAAAGAAACCAGAAGTAAAAACAAAATTCTGGAGGAAAATACAAGTTTATTAAAGGAAAAAGTTAAATTACTATTAGGAAAACTAGAAATCTTGGCAGACAAATGTAACAGGAATAAAAAATCACTTATAAGAAAGAGAAACAGAAAATAATGAAGGTAAAAAAGATCCCAGGTATTCATGCATCCCACCCCACCTTAAACAATGAGGTTTTCGTAGCAGAAATCCATAAGGCTCAAAAACCCAGTAGTACAAATGCTCCAAAGACACATCTGACAGAAGAAAAAGATGTTGATTATGACTATGACAATCTAACCTCAAATAAAAATAGTTCTGGAGACAAAGACATCGCAAAAAATCATTGGAAGATGAAAATTCTGGTGAATGGATACGAGTCACAAAGAAAAAAGATCCCAACCAGCCAACCCAGTGACCAGAGGGTATTTGGCTGAACCATTTTTTAAATCTGAGATGTCGTCCTTGGACAGAAGCAGATTAGTAAAATATGAAAATATCAGAAAGTTTAAAAAATGTATTACACATTAACATTCAAGTAATGAGATCTAAAATCGAGCAATTACAGGCTTCTTTTATGGGCAAGAACCTCTAGGTGATATGTTTAACTGAAAACGGGCTAAAAACAAATGAAATTTGTGAGGTCAAATTACAAAATTATATACTTGCAGCATCATATTATAGAAATTTAATAAAAAGTGCTATAATAATAATAGGGCTTTAATAAATTTATTGATTCTAACATTTACAGTTTCTGTGTTTACAAGTCACCTAGTGGCAATGTTTAACTTTTTAGCTATAATAGAACAATCTCTTTTACAGGTATCTGTAATATATAGTGCTGCTAGGCGACTTTAATGCTCGCTTTGGTACAGACCATAGAGATGCTACTGCTCTGTGTGACACTTTAAGTTCTCTTTATCTCAGACAGATGATATTTTCAAGGATTAGAAATAAAAACGGCATAGATATCTTCATTAACTTTCAGAATTTTCACAATTACGGTGAACATAATTGACCCTGGTCTCTCTGACCACTTTGCACAACAGATAAAGATCCCAGCATTTGATTTGAAACTTTTAGGCCAAAGTTGGCTAAGAACAAATTTTTTAATTATGTACAAAACACTTGTAAATGATAGAAGCACAAATATTGACGAGATTGCTCAAATTTTTAATTCAGTAGAATATAAGGCATATCTTAATTATCAAAAGTGGTTTTATAAAGATGTAATTAATATGCGTGAACATCTTTATTTTCTTTGAAATACATGCAAAACGTATCCTAAAAAAAAGAAAAAGTTATTACGACAATCATATTATGAATGCTAGTAACAAATCTAAATCTATGTAGGAAGTTATTAACATTTTTTGTAAATATTGTGCCAAACCTTTTAATGAATGGCAGAATCCAAAATTCCTTAAATTTTACACCTCGTGTTGTACAAAATACACCTGAAACATGAGATTGACGAATTTAGTTATAATGAGATTAGGAACATATTTAATAAATTAAAGAATAAAAGTAGTAGGGACTGTTTTGGTTTGTCTGTACAATTGTTAAAAGAGATGTGTGATACAAAGAAACACAAAAGACTTTAAAAACATTTTTATTGTCAAGTTACTTTACACATCTTTAGTAAGGCCACATCTAGAAAACTGTTCTGTAATTGGGAAACCTTTTTATCTTTTTTATATTGATAGACTAAATAGCGGAAATTTCTTAGATATATAGCTTTTAAAATACATATTCTGGTAGAATCCATTAATTATAATCAACTTGAAAAAGACTTAAATTTACAAAGCATTCAAAAACGTCGCGAAAACTTCGACATTATATTTTGTTATAAAGTCCTTCATAACCACCATAATTTCATGTGCAATCACGAGCAGTTAGAGAAATCAAAACTTTTCACTTAAAATTTCATAGAACTTCATATGGCCAAAATTCTCCTATTACTAGGATGATGAAAACTCTTTCGTTGAAGATCTTAATTTGGGCCTTTCATCTTTAAAGCATAGACTGAAGTCACTATAATGTTCCTAGTTTATTTTATTTCAACATGTATGAGATATTGTCAATTCTGTATCTGTGTTAATTGTTTTACTATTTTTTGCCACACTTTCTTATTTTTATATTAAAAAAAAACAATAATTTTGAAATGATAAAGTATAGATACATTTTATATTTGCAAAAAACCTATATTTAGTGTACGTTTTATATTAAGTATTAACTAAATTAAATAAATAAAAATAAAATAAAAAGTAAACTACTTATCATATCCATTACAAAATGGATAAACAGGGTATACATGAGACTGACTTTCCAGATATCTCGAAGACAGCCCTAGAGGTGCCCATTTTTATGAAAAGTGATCATGATGATGTGAATTAGAGACCAATTTCCCTTTTACCTGTGCTGTCAAAGAGTTTAAAGAAATGTAATGTAAATACATTCTCAAAATACTTGGAAACCAATATCTGAAAGGCAGTTTAGTTTTAGGGAGGGACTTAGCACAGCCTCTGGTATCTTGGACCTAGTTTCTTGTATCTCTGATGATTTTCATAATTAATGAGAAGTATGTCAGCACAATGTTTTCTGACCTGAGCAGCATTCCACTGCATTTCTCATGACTTGCTTATACAGAAATTGTCCTGGTGCAATGTTCATTTTAACACTGAGGATTCCAAAGCTCTTGAGGTATCTAACCTTTTTCGAACATTTAATCTGCATGATGTCTCTTTTAACACGCGAGGTGAAAATTGTCTTGACAACATTTTCACTAATGATGTTCAGCTTGATAAATCTTCACCACATATCGGACCATGATGGTGTTTTGGGAGTTTGCAATATACTCAACAAACGTGAAAGTAGTAGCAGAGTAAATTACAGGCCAATTACTGAGGAAGGGCTTTTTGCTCTTTATAGCAAAATAGAGAGTGAATCATGGGACTATATTTCAGATATGACCACTGACATTGAACTGAAGTTTAGGAGATTTGTTGACACTATCCTTGATGTGGTTGAGGTTTGTTTTCCTCTCAAATCTAAACTAATTAATACAGGCAGCAATAAATCCAAAATTATTTGGTTCAACAATAACTTAAGAGATATGCGTGAACTATTACGTCTTCTTGTGGATTTGAACAGACAAAATTTGTCCCTATCTTTAAAAAAAGGGTTCTCCAAATGATCTCACTAATTATCGCCCTATCTCATTGCTACCGATCCTATCCAAGGTGTTTGAGTCTGCCTTGAAAGCACAGATTACAAGACACTTCAAGTCAAATAACCTCTTTTTCCAACAGCAGTTTGGTTTCCAACCAAAGACTACTGCTCATGCTATTGACTGTCTTGTGAGGCATGTGATTGAGGGTTTTGAGGATAGGTGCGATACATACGCCTGCTGTCTAGATCTTACAAAGGCGTTCGATTGCGTTTCTCATGAGATCCTACTGAAGAAACTTCCTTATTATGGTTTTCAGCCAGAGAGCATAGGTCTCCTAAAACCATATTTATCTGACAGGACCCAGTTTCTATCTTGCAATCAAGTCACATCCATGAGTAGTGCAGTCAAGTGCGGTGTGTCCCAGGGCTCTGTGCTTGGTACTGTGCTCTTTTTGATTTATATAAGTGACCTTGCCAACTTCCAATCAGTGGGAAACCTAATTTTATTTGCTGATGATACTACAACATTCACTTCTTATCTTCCTTCGCAGATTGAAAACTCATGTATCTCTGAAACAGCCTCAAACATCGAAGGCTGGTTTGTTACTAACATACTGTGTATGAATGCTGGCAAAACCCAGTCAATTTCACTTTGAGTAAAGGTAAAAAAGATCATAGATTTATGGCAGATTGCTCCAAGGAAGTGAATTTTCTGGGGGTAACTCTAGATACTGTGCTATGATGGAGAAACCATGTGATGCACCTTGGTAGGAAGCTATCAAAGTCCACTTATTTGATCAGGAACCTGGCTAAGTGTGTATCTACTGGAACTCTTCTGGCAGCCTACCATTCTACACCTACCAGCAGCTTCTGCAGAATACTTTTCATACTTTTGAGGAGTATTTCAATAGTGGCTTCCACTTTTAGTTTCGGTTACTGTTTTTTTTAAGTGTCTATAATTTTCAAACTGTATTTTATTATGATAGGTACATTTGAAACTCTTTAGCATTATCCACTGACTGTTGTGCATCAATTTTCAGAATTTTTAAAACTGTTATGGAGTGTTTGACTGCAAACTTATGCATTTTACTTTTGTACGTTTGTAAGAAATGTTTTTGTGTTGTTTTTTTTACTATTTTTAAGAATGTCTTACATAACTACATTTTTCTATAGTATTGTGCTTAAAGCAATATGTAGGCATTATTTTCATTTAAAATACATTGTCCTTTATTCGTTTATTGTTATTTTGACTCATGTAAATGCAATTTTATTGTGTACTGACATCAATAAAGATCAATCTATCTATCTATAAGTCTGGTGAAGCATCAATTAAACTAATCAAATCATACCTGAGTAATTGGTCTCAGATGGTAACGAGTGACGGGGTGACATAGGCAAAGGAAACAATAACTATGGAGGTACCTATTTTGAGATTCCTACTATTTCTAATTTATATAAACAACTTACCTATGGAAAAACATATAGCGCTGTTATTGATGAGAACTTCGAAAAAGTAGTTAGCAGGATATGCGAGATGCAGTTGGAGGTGAAGCAATGGCTTAATTCCAAATTGGGACAAAACAAACACATTTTTTTCACTGCATATGGTAGGAGAGACATATTTTAATATTTCTTACTCTGTTAAATTTCCAGGAGTGTATTTAGACTTGGAATTAAACTGGGGTCCACATAAGGATACTGTTGCAGACCGGGGTCTGTTTTGAAACTCTGAAAACTGCTTACTAAGCTTTGTGTGTCTTATGCGGCGATTGCCTGGGGTCATGCTATGGGGGAGACACTGGGTGTTCTCCTTGCAGCGCAAAGCAGTGTGGATTCTCGCTGGTCTAGGATACAGGGATGAGTGCCTTGGGCATTTGTTGCACTAGGCATCTTGACATTCCCTTGTATCTATATATTTCAAAATATTTTATATTTATATAAAAAAAAAATAATTATGTAACCAATAGTGAGATACATGACATCAGCATGTGAGGCAGGGAGGTCTCTTAGTGCCCCATGACAGAGTGCGCAGATGTCAAAATGGTTTTTTAACAAAATTCCATTAAAAATCAGAAATCTCAAATTTAAAATATTCAAAAAAGCCAAATTCGCTTGTCTAGTCAAACATGCTTTTTATAACTTTAATAAATTTTTATGGGAAGGCCAGACGATTTCTATTTAGCTTATGTTATAAATGTTCTCATCTCCCAAATTTTAATGCTTTTTTATATACTAAATACGTTGTATGTGTCAGCAGTTTGTGTAAAATAAGATAATATTTTAATTGTGTTTTAAATTTTATTGTATATTAATAGTAATATTACACTTTAAATTTTACAACATATGTAAACATATATTATGTATATAACATTATTTGTCAAATAACTAAATAAATAAATAAATAAAGTAACAAGTTCTCAAATACTCGAGAATTTATAGAAAGTGAACAATACCATATCTGAATGAAGAAATTTCATGTGATGCTTATGAACTGGATTCCTCTACTCTTTAGAAAAAATCGAGATGGCAGAGGAGGTGGCATTGGTTTTGCTATTCCCGAATTCAACAATGGCATCGATCAATGGTGGATCAGAGTAAAGCTTTCTGGAATGACGCTCTTTTTTGGGTGTTTGTATAGTACTCCAGCTGCACACTACAGTGAGTTACAGTGCTTATATAAATATTTACCGGATATTACACAGGAGAGTGATCTGTGCATCTGTACTAGTGACTCTAGTATTAACATATTAGTAGTAGTAGTGGTAGATGAGGGGAGGCCGAAGCCATGCCGTTAGGCCAAATTTGACCTTTGCGGTTTACCCTAAGTACTCACCCCAACCCTTCATACCACCTCCATATCTTCCTTAAATCTACCAGACTTATTTATAGTGCGTGACCGCCTTTATCTAATAAATAATTTCTGAAATACAGTGCTTACAAAATTGTAAATTGCAGCATCTTTGACCCAAATTATTGGGATTCTCAAGTGCTAAACTGTTGTAATGTGTTATTTTATCATAAAACTTACTTAAGTTGAAAAAAAGTGATAGTTTTTAATTGATTAATCTCTAAATAAAGTATTTAATTCCTAACCTATCAACCATAATATTAGCTGATGTGTTGTTTTGGTGATAAAGGATTCCATAAACGACAAGACTTTTAAATATTTATAACTGTGTGAGACTGAAATTAGAATGGAATGTGATATCTGCAGTAAAAAAAAGGGCCCAATATCAAGACCTTTACATAAGATGGCTGTAATATAAATATTTGTGTATTGTGGTCGAACTTTGAAATTCTTATACCCCAAATGTCTTCAATCGGATACAATTATCCTCCTACATCAAACAATAGAAGATAAACTCAGCATAATTAAGAGCAAAGACGAAATAATTGCCTTATTGAAGGCTAAACTTGAAGATCTACAAAAAGAGTTTGATAAAAACGCAAGTGAACCTTTATATAGCAAAATTGTACAGAGCTCCATCCAAAGCCGACAACTAATAAGAAATAAAGAAAATGACAATGTTCTTAGTCTGATGGTGATTCCCAAAAAAGTGCATAAGGCTGAACTAACAAAACAAAATCTTCACATGAATTTTACACCTGCTAAGCTTAAGGTTAGAATTAAAAGAATGGTAGTGTAGTAGTCAATGTCTAAAACAAGAAGCTGAAAAAAAGTTGGAAGGATATGATATACAACTTACCAAACTGAGACCGAGATTTAAGATTGTAGGCTATGATGATAATTTGGATATAGGAAAAATAGAAAATTGTCTTCATGAACAAAATGTTTTCATTAATGCTCAAGATGAATTCAGGATCACACACCTTAAGCCAAACAAGAAAAAACATACACACACAATGTATGGTGAGGCATCTCCGTCATTATTTTACAAGTTTCTAAGTACGAGAAAGGTATTCATTGAATGGGAGCGATATCCTATTTTTGAGGATGTCTCTATACAGAGATGCTTTAACTGTCAAGGGCACTATCATAAAAGTGACAGGTGTCCAAGTACAAACCTGATATGCGAACATTGTGCAGAAGACCATTGCTTTTCTGAATGTCCAAAGATCTATAAAAAATGCATTAACTGTAAGCTGGCAAATGATAAATACAAGTCAAATCATGATATACTATGGCTAACGATCCTGAATGCCCAACTCATAAATATCACATACAATTTTTTAACAAGTAAGATAGACTATGGATAAAACAGACTGTTCATTACAGGAGTGTATAGACTGTGAGCAGGTTATTTCTACTATTGATTTAAGTAAAAAAATTCGAATTGTTTTACATGTTAATATTAGAAGTATTAATAAAAAAGGATAACATCAATGCAAATATTGATGATTTTAAACTTAGAGGTCAGGAGTAACATTAAGTAAAATAAGTTTTAATATTAATAGTATTACATATGAAGTCACATGTGGATATAGGCCGCCCTCCTCAAGTATACAACTACTTATTGATGATCTAAGTAAATATCTTTCTGAAAAACCAAATAAACAAATAGAATTCCTTGTGGGTGACATTAATATTAATATTCAAAAATGATGTTGATGTCATACAATATTTAACTCTGATGAATTTTCATGGCTATGAATCTGCTATCAATGGACCTACACGTTCGACCTCTGGTTTGGATCATATATTCATTAGAAACAATTTACACTCCAATCTTTTTAAAAATAGCTCTCTTATTTTGAATAGTGATTTAATGGACCATTTTCCAGTTAAGATAAACTTTTGCGGAGGTCAAGCAATTCACAGTCCCACTAAACAAGTATCTAGAACAGTTGATAAAATAAATTATCAAAAATTTCAGGATTTAATCTGTAACGAAAACTGGGAGAATGTGATCAATGTAAACAATCCGACCACTGCTGCTGAAAATTTTTGTAATATTGTATGTAAATATGTAGAAGTACTTTAGAGACTACAATAAGTTAAAACCGTGGATCACAAATGGAATTGTTGCAGCAATAAAAAAACTTTTAATAGATAACAGACCAAGTTTTGAAAATCATATCATGCAATTAAGTAAAAAGTTTGCGGTTACCAACTACCAATATCACACTCGCCAGTGGCATAACTTGCCACTTCCAATTCCATCAAGCACTCTTACAAAAAATATCAGTTATTTATGATGGCCTAAAGATTTTTAATCACTAACCAGGAAATGATCTGTTTTTATTGTCTATGTATATGTGTGTATGTATATGTGTATATGTAGGTGTGTATATCTATACATGTATGTATGTGTATTTGTATATATATTTCTTTATTGTTAGTGCATCTCAGATATTTATATAAAACATGTTATTATTATTTTGTATCATTAGGTTAATTTAAATTTGTTAATAGGAATTTTATTTGTTCTTGTGATAATAAAGCATATTTTGACTTTAACTTTTGCAGCGGTCTTAGCACTACTGATGCAATATATGAACTAACGAAGAACCTCATGTAACAGAATAGACTATAACAAAGGTATAGAGTATATATTCTCATATATTCTAAATATAATTCAAACAATATTTTACTGAAACTGTTGGTTCTCACGTTAACGCTTAAACAGGCTTGATTATTTTAAAGGAATTATAAGAGGATTTGTCTAATATTAGTTTCGAGAATTTTAAAACCTAAACAAAGTAATAAATATCATATATCCGAAACACTATATTTTAGATTGAATAGACAGATTTATGTATAAACTTTCTTAAGAGGTTACAATTTATACCTTCCTTTTCGAGAGTTCATGGTCCCATTAATTTAACTTGATGCAAATATTAATTGAAACATTTTCATTTGGTTTGTTGCAATGATAGTAAATGGTCAATTTACTATGTTAAAAATACAATAGAGTACTTTGTAATAGCAACATTACCGAACAGCCATGTTTTTGGGGTATAATTTTCCTTACAGAAAACATAGGGTTTTTCGTGCCTTTTTTTCGCCATGACTTTTCGGGCCCATAATGAGGATAAATTAGTATAGGCATATATATTAAATTATATACATAATCTTAGGACTAAGAATTGAAGGGCATATTATTTTAATCGATTTATTCACTTTTTATTATCATGGGTGACACCTTGTGTCTCTAAGACGAAGTTCCGAACTTAAATATAGAGTAGGGACTTAAGCTTCACCATTCACAGCTTTATTCGTTTCGTCCTGACTAATAAAATCAAAGAGGGGATTGATCTAGTAATAGCTGAGCTAACTTTGTATTTTACGGGAAGACTAAAAGTCAGTTTGTGTCAGAGTTTTGTTTCTTATAATTGATCTTAAATTCTTCTTTTATGGTGGTTTATGGAGCTTAAAGTATACAGTGGGATATTAAAGTTGAGAGATTTTCAAAAGATATTTTATTTTCATTCTACGTTTTATTTGGGGAGTAACTTGTTTACAAGAGTTAAATTTACAGGTTATTTAAAGATTTTTCTTTTCTTTTCTTTTGTACTAAGGTTGGGGATTTTAAGATAACTCCCTCATTTTCTAGATTTAAATACTTTTTTTTGTTATTAGGTTTGAGTATTATTTTTGTAGAGTATTCACTTCCTTTACTTTTGTTAATAGATTTTTAAGTTGTTTTTAAAAACCAAATGTTTTATTTAAATAAACCACCTGCTAGTTAAAATAAATATACATTCAAGAAGAAGATACCATAGTTGTTGCAGTTTGCTGTTGTTTGAGTTTATATGGCCGCAGAATTGGTGAGATAAGATGTTTAATTCAATTTGTACTAACAATTATATTTGGTAACATTGTAAATCATAATTCAAGAAGAAGCCTACAGAGTACCTTTAATTTTACTTATCATATCTTAGTTAATTTCAGTATTCAATAAATAATTTTAAATATAATAAATAACCACTCGATAACCCTGTTACACTCACGAATTATCTTGATAATGGTAATAAATGCCTAGCGGTTTTTCTTGATCTTGCAATGACATTTATATTTATATATATAAATTTATAAAACAGGCTATGGTTTATATTCTCAAAAATGTGGTATCTTTTTGGATAGGATGGGAATTTTGTAAATATTTATTAGTAATGTAGGTTGCAAGCATCTAGTGATGTATAAATAACTTTTCTGTAGCTCTTGTAGCTTAAACAAGTTTTGGGTTGTGAATTTTGATTGAGTGTTGGGTTGGGTTTTGGATTTGGTTCTTTTTTTTTGTATGACATACTTTATTGAATTGTTTTCTTGTTATCAGCGGAAATGTTTGGTTTGTATACCTACTTACATATAATGTACTTACAAATGTAAAATATTTAAAAAAAATCACAATACAGGTGTTCCACACCTAGGTGCTTTCTAATTTAGAATTATCTGTACTATTGTATTATTATTTTGGTTAATAAAATTTGAATTTGACACAGTGCCCCATGACAATCTTCTTAATGTTTTAAATAATTATGGAGTTAGAGGTACTGTGTTAAAAGTCTTTGAGAGTGATCTTAATGATAGGAGACAAATTGGAAAGATCCAGGATGCTTACAGTGAGCCATTGAACGTAAAAATTGGCATCCCACAAGAAACTGTTCTTGGTCCCCTGCCGCTTATTACATACATAAATTACTTAACAAATACTTCTGTTGAGAATGGCCAGGAGGAGATTAAGGACTCAACAACGGCCGATATAACCGAAATAAAAAATTGGCTAGATTCCTTTAAATTAAGCTTAAACATAACCAAAACCAATTAGTTAGCTTTTTCTTTGTCTAATGTGGAGTCACTAATTAGATATATTATAGTTGCTTGGGGTGGTTGTTACAAGAATTGCCTCATGCAACTAAAAACAGTTCAAAATTATATACTAAATATAATTTTTAAAAAAGATAGGAGATATCCAACACAAGTCCGTTCCTTGTATATATTGTGTACGTGTTCATTTACATCAAAGAGTTTACTTAAGAGAGCAGGTTAATCACAGTTATAAAACTAGAAACAAGGTGGATAGACACTTAAGAATTCCAATTAGTAACACTAATATTAATTTAAGATTTGTAACCTATCTTGCTCCCAAGATGTATAATCTTATTCTATTACATTTCAGATCTTTTAACAGTCTAAAGAAATTTAATAACTGCTGCAAGACTTACATAATGAAAAATCTAGCTGTGTTCATGTGTCTGTTTTGATTGAACTTTTGAGTGTACATTTATATTTATTTAATTTTTGTATTTATGATTGTATACATCCTTAATTTCTAGGCATTAAAAATAAGTACCCACTTAGCTAAATATATCTGTATATATTAGGACAGTAGTAGATATTCAAGTAGTTCTACATTCAGTTGTCTAGGTGCATTTTCAAAATTGTTATACATTACCATAATAATTATAAGTATACTTAGCAACCATGTTATGATAACTGTAAAGTTTGTTAATAAAGATTGATTGATTGATTTGACTGATTGATTTATAAAGCTTAGGATGTCTTTCCAAAGAAGGTCCTTAACAATGTCTCTCTAAACACCGAGACACCGAATATGTCTTGCCGCAGTCTGGGCCTGGCTTCGCACCTACACACATACTGCAGCGGAGTTTCCTCCTCCTCACCACAAGCGTTACAGATGGAGTCATCCTCTATACCTAGCAGTGCCAGGTGTCTCCTCAAATGACAGTGGCCTGTAAGCACCCCCATGAGAGAGCTAATGATCTGCCTACTTCTAGTAAGCAGCTAGACCGTTTTGGCCTTATCAGGTCCCACAAAGAACTCTTTTGTCTGCCTTCCTTTGCTATACATATGCCACTCCCTACTCATGGTCTGAAAGGCCCAGTCATTTAGGGCCGCCTTGACTTGCTGTCTTGAGATTTCTAGTTTAGCTAATTCGTCTGCTCTCTCATTGCCATCTATTCCACAGTGACTGAGAACCCATATGATTTCTACTCTTTTTGTCATTGCCAGTCTTTCCAGAGCGTCGCAGCAGTCCTGGACCAGGACCATACTGGCCTTTGGTGAATTTAACACCTTCAATGCTGCTTGGCTGTCTGAGCAAATGACCACATCTTCTTCTAAGCCTCCCTTAAGTTCCCACATCATAACCGCCATCATAATGGCATATTAACATATTAAATATTAAATAAATAAATATTCTTTTATTGCATAAGTATAAAAAACCAATACGAATACAAATGATGGTTAGTACCGCAGAGAGTGTTTAAATAACCACCAGGCATACATACAATTGTATAATACATTACTTTGCAAACCGATATTAAACATAAATTATAGGCTCTGCTGTGAATTAATTAAATAGTCTCTAATTTTATGTTTAAACGTAACAAATCCAACCAGAAAATAATCAGGGAAAAGGTTATACAAAAGAGCAGCTAAGTAGTAGAAACAAGATTTAAAAAATTCTGTGTGGTGGCTGGGTATAGTAATTATTTGCCTATTCGTTGTATTGACTTGATGAATTTTGTCCCGCCTCACCAAAGCCTCGTTAAGGTTAGATGATCTACCAAGATGTACAATCTTGTAGATTAGGCAGCTCACATGTAAAAACCTCCTCTGACCCATATTACAGCCATATGTCTCAGCAACATACTGATTGACATGATCTCTACGTGTCAGACCATGAATGTATCTAATACATGAGTCTGGATCCTGTACTTGTGAAAGTTTGTAAGGAATGGGCCATAGACAACATCCAAATATCCTGAAATTGAGCGAACCAGAGACTCAGAAAGTATTTTTTTAGCACAGCTCAGAAGTAAGCTCTTAAATTCATAGAGATATTTCAGCCTCAGATATGATCTCTGGGAGACTTTATGATATGTTAAACGTTAACCTCCTGTCCGTATATAATCCCAGGTTCTTCACCTCATCCATCCCTTCAATAGAGGTGTTATCAATTTTGATAAACATGTTATCAAAGTACAATTCTGTTCGGGAAAACATAATTGCCTGTGTTTTTCTGGGATTAAATATGAGGGAGTTGCTCAATGCTTACTGCGAAATTCTAGCCAGACCCTCACTGACAGCCAACAAACCATTCTCAACCCTCTTCAATGGTATTTCCAGGTATATTTGCAGGTTATCCACAAATATATGCTAGGAACAGTTTTTGGGAATACCATCAAATTCAGAAGTAAAAAGAGTGAAGAGCAGAGGACCAAGGATTGAGCCCTGTGGGACACTAGACTCCACCAGTTCCCAGCCTGATACTATAACCTCGCCACCATTAACCAACCTGACAGCTTGCAGTCTGTTAGATAGATAGCTTTTAAACCATCCATCAACTTCGATATTTAAAGAAGCCAGTTTAGACAACAATAAGTCGATGTTTAGAGAATCAAATGCTTTAGTCATGTCAATCAAGACAAGTGGACAACAATTACGATGATCCAACCATTTTGTAATATCACTTGTTATTTTAAGTAGAGAAGTAGCACAGCTGTGTTGAGGTCTAAACCCTGACTGGAATTTGGGAAGGATATTATGCATGGTGACAAAAGAAAATAGCTGATTCTTGACAATCCTTTCCAATATCTTAAAAGTAGCTGACAAAACACTTATTAGTTGCAGATCGTTTACAGTACGGTGCTCTATTTTAGGGATTGGGGTTATGAGTGCTTGTTTCCATAAGTCTGGTACAGTTCCTGTTTCAAGTAAAAAGTTTATTATATTAGCTAGGGGTAGCAAACAATGGGGAACATAGAGGCTCAATATTTGGGCAGACATACCATCCACACCAGTGGCACCACTCTTAATGGATGTGAGACAGCCAAAAACATCAAAAATCTCAACAAACTGAAATGGCTCCCAGTCAGCCGCTGCATTTTGGACAGTGTCAAAGGCAGATTGGTCAACCCTGACATGAGGAATATTAGCAAGCAAAGAGTCATTAATATAGTCCGGATCTCTCAATTCTTCAAGTATTGATGTATTTTTTCCAGAAATAATCTTCCATTTTTTATTTTTTGCCAAAATAGTTTTGTTTTACCAGCACCAGTACAACTATTAATTTGAAACGTATAATAAGCTGATTTCTCTACTTTAATGGCTGTATGAAGGTAATTTTTTAGGTCAATATAGTACTATTTACTGCCAAACCTTTTAAGGTTTTTAAACCTACGAAATGCCTTGGTGTAAGCCAGGGAGGTCGAGGTTTACCTAATTTGACTGTTTTCAGTGGACAGTGTTTATCCACGACAGATAATATATGACTATTAAAAATGCAAACTTTAGTGTTCACGTCGTTACAAATGTAGAGTCCAGTGATGAAGCTGCTCTAAAATTTCTATGTTGTATAAATTCATCAGGAGTTCTGATTTTGTCACTATTTACAGTACAATATACGGCTTCATGATCTGTATGAATAGAATCACATGCAGTGACTCCAGAGTTTGTAATTAATTTTTTTTCTATTAGTTATGATTAAATCAATTAGTGTTTCGGAGTAATAAGTTAATCTGGTAGCATTCGAAATCAAAAGCGAAGGATTGCATAATATCATTGAAAAAAATATAAGTTGCTGTATCTTGAACTAGAAAATTAACATTAACATCGCCCACACAGAGAAAGACATAACAATCTTGAATAAGACCAGGTAGTATGTCGTAAAAACATTGCAGTTCAGTGTGGGAAACATTAGGTGGCCTATAGACCACACCAATTATGACAGATAAATTCTTACATTTTAGACACACTCACAACTGGTCCACTCCTCTGTTTATACGGATTTCTCGAAGGCATTTGACAAAGTTAATCACAAAACATTTATTAAAAAACTTGTAGTGTTGGGGTTCTATGGCCCTCTTTTGTCGTCGAAAGCAGGTCGTCCGAATAAACAATGTCCTCTCCCATAAGATCCCAGCATCAACAGGAGTGCCTCAGGGTGCACATCTCTCCCAAATCCTCTTTAATTGTTTCATGAGTGATATAAAAGATGTTATACAACATTGTTCTGTTTTACTCTACGCAGATGATCTTAAATTATTTAAGACCATTGAATCAAATGAAGATTGTGAAAAACTTCAACAAGATTTATAAATAAATACAATATTGATGATGTTCCGATTGAATGCAGTTCTTCTATTAAGGATCTAGCAGTAATGTTCGATGAAGAACTTAGGTTTGACCTTCACATCGAATTTTTGCTTTAAAACCATTTATTGTTCTTTTATAAGATCTAAATTAGAATATGCCTCCTCAGTATGGAGCCCTCAATATGCAGTGCATATTCAGAAAATCGAAAGAGTACAAAATAGGTTCCTTAGACTAATAGCTTACAAATCGGGTATCCCAATAGATCAGATAGACTATGAAGAAATTCATAGAGCACTAAAAATTCCCTTTCTCTCCAGCAGAAGAGAATACTTGGATATTTGCTTCTTGCAAGGTTTGATAAGCGGCACAGTCAGAGCTTCGGATCTGCTAAGTCTGGTTGGCTTCTCGACACCAATAAGAACTGTTTGTTCTCAGGGGTTATTCAATATAAAATTCCATCACACAAATTATGGCCAGAATACTGCATTAACAAGAATGTCAAGGTTATGCAACAGGGTAAGTAACGACATTGATTTTTTCAACACCTCAATTAATTGTTTTAAGAAGAAAATGAAAAAAATAATGTTCTGAGTGAGCACATGCATTCAATTTGGAGCCTAAATATTTCCTAAATAACTTAGTCCTGAATGCTGTAAATGACAGTAGGTAAATCATTTTTCAGCCAGCTCTGAGATAGCTACAACATTGTAGTTTAAACCTTCAATAAACTGACGAACATCTGCAAACTTATTACATATAGACCGAGAATTTAGGTGAACGATGTTACATCCAATTCCGGCCCTTTGAGAGGCCATTATCTTCTCTCTCGATGTGCCATCACGGTAAAATTCTTGTTGTTGTTGCGCATTTCACGAGGTTCCTGCGTCCCACCACTCAGCTTACTTTTAAGTTGATAGACATCAACACAACAGCCATCCGGCCAGAACTCGGGAACCAAATACTGCTCCCATGTTCCTTGAGGAATGCCCAGATGAAAAGCAGCACTAGTAGGGTTAGCAAATTTTGATGGAAGCTTCTCACATTTATACAAGTGCTTGTGCTGTTGGTCAAGCATACCAATGATACCAGAGAGCATCGTATTTATATCCAGATTAGACAAATATATCCATGAAAATCTTGCCAAGCATAGCCCTATATTTAAATTAGCTACTTTGAGAGTAGATGAGCTTGGACCAGTACAGATTTTACCTTTTTGGTGACTAGTCTCATCAGATCCTCTAGAAAACTGATTTGTATACATTTTCACCAGTCCCTCATCAATGCCTATATTAGCACTCTTTCCCATTGCGTTAACATTTCGCAGGACCACTGGATTCGATCCACCAGTAAACAGCATTCTGATAAGCACACAAGCTCACATATTAATAGTTGTGAATATAGATTTATCAATAGTTCTAATTAATAAACCTGATATCTTAATCAAATCTGGCATAACCGCCAGTGACCCCATATACTGTGATTAAGAGACTGTGTACTCTAATATTAATTGTAAAAATGTAGGAACATCTGATTAATATGTCATTGGTCGAAACTTAAGCAATATTCACACAACTTAATTTCAAACTGAACTTGAAATGATATTAACACTAAAGTGGAAATATTTAACAATACATTTCAATACATTAGCTGCCCTTTTTGATAGATTTTGTCCTATTCAGACAAAAAAAGTGAAAAAACTTAGACCTGGTTGCCTTTCAGAAATGTATTCATCTCAAGAGAAAATATTATCATGATTTACAAAAATATGTCTGTCACAATAAAATCTGAAATAAAGGCTTATTATAATTTTCAGATCAATTCTCCCAATACTACCAACAAAAAAATAAACATCTGTGGTCTAAAATCAAGAATAATATATGTCAGCTGAATGATAATTTTTTAGCTTGTATTCCACAAATACCACAGGACCAACTGCTTTCCAATCTTCATGAAGAGGAAGTAAGTTGGAAACCCATGTCTTTTTCTTTCATTTAAGGCTTTACAAGTGGAGAAATGGGATTAGATGGCTTTTCTGTCAACATGTTACGGGCCTGCATACCTCTTTCTTCAAATCCACTTATTAACATAACAGATGTTTCATTGCTTTCCAGAACTGTAGCTGACATCTGGAAGATGTCATTTACACACCAACCCATACCAAAAATTCATAACCCTTCTAGAATCACTGAACTTAGACCTATAAGCATATTACCTGTAACATCCAAAGTTCTTGAGAAACTTGTTAAAATTCAAATAATTAATTATATAAATGATACGAAAATATGACCAAAATATCAATCTGGTTGTCAGGCTAATCATAGCTGTGTTACAACCGAGGTTAGAACACTACTTAAGATCACTAGTGACATAACAACTGCCTTTGATAATGGAGACTGCTATCCAGTTCTAATAGACATGACTAAAGCTCATGATTCTATGAATATAAATTTACTGTTAGATAAACTTAAATACTATAAAATAGAACTAAATGGGTGGTTCAGTAGCTATCTGCTGAATAGGCGACAGGCTTTTAGAGTTTGGAAGGAAACTGGAATGGAAATATCTGATTTTTTAATGGGAAGGGGGTTTCCCAGGGGTCCATACTAGGGTTCTTATTGTTTACAATTTTCTCTGCTGATCTAACAAATGTGGATAAAACATTGCAATTATCATCTGATGCAGTTGATCAGATTTAAATTTCTTTGCCTGCAGCTGTGGAAGCGATGAATCCAGATTTATGCAATATATCTTCTTGGGCCAGACAAAGCTCTCTCGCAATAAAGCCAAATAAGACACAGGTAATACTTTTTTCGAATATTGATATTAACACAGAATATCTCAAATTAAATTAAATAACACCTGTATTGTTTGGGAAAATGTTTAACACATTTAGTTTGAAGCATGGACAAATATATTTTTATTTGCTTTATCTATTTATATATTACACATTCTGACAGAATTTCACACCACCAACACTCGATGCTACAACTCAAGATTCTCATGAAGTAAACAAGTAGGTATTAAAAATCGACTTTCCCTAAATAAAATTAACGTTTCATTCACAAATTGATGTTTTGCCTTTAATTATCCATTTTAAAATGTTTAGAATTTATTTTTTCATTTAAAAAATCAGATTTTCTATACTTGTATATTCAAGTAACTACTCTAAGTAGTGTAACATGAAGCAATTTACCTTCATTTAAATAGAGCTACCATTTGTTCTTTTAACTGTCTAACTTTTATAAATTATCTATTATATATTTTAGATATAGCTGCCTTAGATGTTTATTACTAAGGGAAAGGAGTATTAATTTTGTGAAGAATTTTGAAAGAAATAAAAATATTTGGCACTTTGTGGTATTTTTATAGTAAAATAATCTAGAAATAACTATGGCCCAAACCTCCCTTAATATGATCCCATCCGCCCTACCAGCAGAATGTATGAATCAAAATGCACTACCTGATCTTTATGGCTATTTGTCTCGCTCTATCAAAGTCACAGATCTCAAAGTTTGTTTCAAGCACTGAATGCACTCCTTTTATTAAAAACACAGCTTACACGTAGTATAGGTAAAGCCTGGTTATACCTAACCCTCATAACTAAGGTAACAAAAAACCTGTCACTATCTACTTGTTTACACTTTGAAATCTCAAATTAAAGTAAACTAAAATGTGGCGTCGCGGCGCGCATATTCAGCCTTTGGAAACGGATGGAATTCTAGAACGATTTTTGACACTATCATAGTCGTTACATGGATAAATATTAATGAAAGTCTACTTCATTAAAATAATAAATAAATTCACCTACACTTAACAAATCTATAACTAAGGCTAAATTCACATTATTTTTAAGAGGTAAATTTTAAAAATTAAAACTTGACTCAAACCTCCCATCTATTTTTACATTACCTTTTTCTTATGCTATTTTCTATTGTTTCTGTCTCTCTCCCTCTATATACAGGGTATTCCATACTCGATGGTACAATAGAAGTATCTGGAGAACCAGATATCCCCCAACTTCCCTGGACTTCCTTCTGATATCCCCAGACATCGCCAAAATTCCCCAGGCTTCCCATTACTTGAACACCAGATTACCTCTAGGGTCACCCTGTAGTTTATGTTATTTTTAGATTCTGGTAAACAATATAAGTGCTAAGTGTATGATATAACCACAGCTTCCACAATGCCAAACGATTTTCTTTTAATATAAATTGTGGTTCTCAAAAGAACTGATTTTGTCAGTAAATTAAAATTTTTGGAATTCTCACCTAATATGTCAGATGTTTAAATAAATGACCACTTACATGTAAGCAATTGGTAATATATTTCATCACATGACAGGTAGTAACTCTTTGAATTTCTGCTGGATCAAGTTGTTCAAAAGCGCACCTTACCTGATTTCCTAGATCTTCTTTTGAATTTACTGGTAATTTATAAACCATTTCTTTAATCCAACCCCACTAAAAAAAGTCTAATGGAGTAAGATCTGGAGATTGTGGTGGCCAACTCTATGGTCCTTCATGTCTTATGCATATATCTTCAAAAATATCATACAATTCGGCGGAAACTTCATGGATACAATGGACAGAAGCTCCATCTAGTTGATACCAACAATTTCTCAAATTTATAAGCAGTAGATTCTTCAAAGTCATATACGGTCGTCCTTTCAATATATTTTGCGGAAGTTAAAATTTCGTCATAAATCTTTATTCAAAATTGCCTATCCAACAACAAACAAAATACATTAGAATTATATTTTTGTTGGTAACCTTTTTCTTTTATAAAGTGTGGATTTTCTGCAGCCCAAAAATTATTATTTTGACAGTTAAAGACTCCTTCGCATGAGAATTTTGCTTCATCAGTCCAAATAATTCTTTTCAAAAAATCTGGATACTCCTGTGTATGAATTAACAACATTCTGCAAACATCTACAAACTCTAGAGGATTATCTGGTTGCGAAGCCTGTAATGCAATTAGTTGGTAGCTATGCATATTATGTTTATGTAAAATTTTCCATATTGATGTTCGAGTTATTCCTATATGATTTTTAGCACTTATCAAAGATAGCAATGAAAATATGTCAAAACATTAATTTCATTTTCTTCGTTTTCAATAATAGGGTAAAATAGAATTCTTAGAGCCTGCACAGTTCTGACATTTAAAAAGTTACCTTCAATTCTGAGAAATTTCCTTGGGTTCATTGGTGGCAAATTCAGAAAAAAAAAAGTTAAATCTTCTGCAGGTTCTTGCAACAATTCTTTGACACTCTCTGAATATAAAACCAATTTAAAATATCCACATTTGAATAGCTATTATTCTCCATTTTTGCTAACTTAATCTGACATAAACTAAAAAGTGAGACGTCATGCCACTATTGTTACGTATTGCAGTTGTTACATCATAGCACACTTGGCATTTTAGATCTTTAATATAATAGTAATTATTCATAAAATCATTTATAAATCAAAAGCGGTTCAAAATAGGTATAGGAACACCTTATATGAAAAAGATTCAATTTGTCCACTCTATTCAATACTTTAATAATATACAGGATATTCAAATACAAAAAGTCACATTGGATCAAATTTATAAATTTGAATTGCAGTTTATTTTTAGGACAGTCTGTAAAAAAGTCAGCGATCCTATGTTGACCACATACCACATGTTGACTAAATAATATTAAAATTTTACACTGATTTGACATCTGAAGACGAAAATATTGGAGTTTTAATTCACATAGTTTTGGTAAAAAAAAATAATTAATATTTAAGAAATTTTAAGAGAAATAAAAAATATTCTATAAGAAAAACTTAGACTGTTTCGCAGAATCTAAAAATAAAATACAGGGTTTACACTTAAAATTCCAAAGTTGATGCCAGTTACCAGTAAATCTGGCAACACTGCAAAGGCGAAATTATTTTTAAAAGCTAGAGCACAGCCTCTTAGTAGTAGTCAAAATTTCAAATTTAATTTACTTTTCTTTTCATTCTTTAGATACTTCTAACATACCATTGAGTATGGAATAATTTAATAGAAGTTCATCTAACTAAACACACTAACTAAACACTCTAGCTATAAGTAGTTGTAGTATTTTATTTTATTTAATGTTCTATATTTTTCATAATTTAAAACTGGATTATTACATGTAATTAGTAGTAAGTGATATTTTTTAGAAACTGTAACTTTTCGATAGGGCAAATCCCATGATAAACTAACCTAAGTTAAGTGACAGGTTAAATTATAAAGATTCCAAGCAGCTAGATAGAATAAGATTTATGCTTGGATGTATGGTATGGTATACAATTAGAGTCTCTCTTTCAATGTTCTCACGTTATTCTATTGCAATTTCTTTGCTCCATTTAACAGAGATTGAGGACTTCTTATCCTGCGTGTTCCTTTGAAAATAAGGCTTCCTCTAAGAGTGCTTTGAGATTGCATAGATAGAATTATTGTCAAATTTGTCAATTAAAATGGACTCGTTTCAAAAACTTCTTAAGGGTTTTAGAAATATTGTCCTCTTTCTGAGTGTATGATCCAGAAATGTAATAATCTGGAAAAATAAGTTTGGATGGTGTGGATGTTATTGAAAAGCAAATTTGTATTTTTCATAGACCATCAATTATTTGAAATAGATTGAGGAAACATGTTTTACTTATATCTAATAAATACTTCATACCATAACCAGGCTTCAGTCCCAAACCTGGTCCGCTAATCAGTACCATGAATTAATTTATTATTAAATATTTGCATACTTTGAATCAAAGAAACCTCTAACATAAAATCAATGGAAAATTGAGTAAATAACCGCTGACCCCGTGAAATTGCATGTTCCATTGCTTGGAATTTTAACATGATCCTAAACAAAGCATATCACATAACAAGGAGAATCTGGAGCAATGTTAAAGTGCTGTAGAGAAAACAAATGGAAGATACTACCTATATATCTATTCCCTTCTAGATTCTGCAAAATCATTACTGCATAAAAAAAATGTAATTTTAATGTTAAGGGGTCCTATATCATAAGTATATGAACTTTAATATGTGTAACACTCATTCTAGTAGACTAGAAATGTTGTTTTCCACCTAATATCCCATTTCACATTTTTTTCAACAGTAATTAAAAATGTTTGAACCCAATTACCTTGGATTATACTAAATTAATTCCTACCTGATCTTGGAGGATATTTATACGCATGGTTTGTTATTACATCTACTTCTTCGACACCATTTCGTTGTCTTGTTGAAAGTAGGGCACCCATTTTTAAATTATAAACACAACGAGGCACAATTAAAAACACATTATTGAATATTTTTCACGAAAGACTTATCTTGACTGTCTTCCGTGTACTTGTTTTTCTCTTTTAAAAATAATATGAAGTTAGGCTTAAATTTAAACGTCAAAATCAGGTGTTATAGAAACTTGGAATTTTGCTTGCTTTGAAAAGCGATCCCAAACAAAACCGCGACAGTGGCGCTACTACTTCTAACAAATATCGGAATATAAATCCGAATATAAATAAAAAAAAAAATAAAGTGCCTAAAATCACTGTAAGGGAATTTTACCTTCGCCCACAAGTATAGTCAATGAAATACACCAAGTCAAAAAACAAATGAATAGAACTTTTTTAGTTACAATTTGCACGCGTATTCTTATTTCAGAGTGTTACTGCAATTATATCTGTATGTAAGATGTTCAGAAAATAAATCTGAACAGTACGAATCAACTATCAACTATTTAGATAAAAACAGGCGTTGTATTTCTTTTTTATATAGAAACCTTCTATTAACATGGAATGAATGATATAATCCAAAATCTGAGGGCAAATTTTTCATCCACTTGTGTTTCCTTTAGACATACGAAAATTATTATACATACAGACAGGTAAAAATACAATTTATTATAATTTTAACACCCCAAATGGTCCCATTTTGTGAGGCACAGCACCGCTTTTGTTCTGTTTAGAAAATCTGGTAAAATATCTAACTATTGACAATAAAATGTATTAATATTATAGTGCTAGAAATTGCCTTTCTTGAAGAGGGATGGGGAAAAAGCTCATAGCAATTTTTGACCTAAATTAGCTCCTTCAGAAGCGCGGAACACCCTACTTCAAAATATGGTACGAGAGAAATAAAAATTAACGGGCTTATTATAGGAATGGGAACGAAAACCATGGATAATTATTACCAGTAACTAACAGGAGAAACTAAAAAAAGTCTTTTTTTACTACTAAATCGCACTGAAATACAAAACAAAAAAATTTTCTTACCTATATATCAAATTCTAATTTCAAACGAAGAATTTTAGGTGTATAAATTTAATAAAAAAACTATAAATAATATAAAAAATTATTATCGCTGGAACTTATCGAGTTATCGGCTCTTCATCAGATATATCTGTTTCCTCTGATATTATGATAGGTTGAATATCTGAAGCATTTATAAATTTTTTTATCTCCCACTCAGAAAATATGATCTTTTCGGTATGATGTATGTAATTGTTCCATTGCTCAATCGTAACTGCATTTAGCTAGCATTGTCCATTATAATAAGGGATGGTTGATTTAAATTTGGTATGAGTTGTGTTTTAAACCATTTTTTCGAAATTTAAAGCATTACTAAAAATTCCAACTTTCATAAAAAAACACTGGTTTAAAATTTTAAACACTTTTTTTTTGTATAGTTTCTGAGGAAAAAGGTGTGCCTGTCACAAATGGAATTTTATAAATCCGAGCTAAATAGATCTTGAAGTACAGGATAAATCCATGTTTCGGAAAAACCCTCATTTATCGATTGTATAGTTATATGTTTGTAAATACATTTTATAAATTACTTCGCACAGCGCCTTTGATACAGCTGGAGTTAATTTTGTCTTATTTTCTCTGTTTTTTGCGAAATAATTTCTACATACGGCACATTGGAATATTTATCTGAATTCCTTAACCAGTATATTCTTCTCCCCGAAACCTTCATTGCTTCGGCAGCTACTTGTACGCAATTTTTCCCCTGGTTTCGCAATGATCTTTTTGTGCCTCAAACAGGGGCGTGCAGTCCATGGAAGCAAGGGAAGCGGTGCTTCCCCAAAAAAAAATTACAAAACATCTTCTAAAATGGAATTTTTGAAATAGGAAACCATTAATTTAGTTTATACTAAAAATGCTAAAATATTATCTTAATTATCAAGCCCATAATAAATGCGGCCTTGACTTGACTTGACTCCGACCCAGCCACAATAGAATATCCAATAGAACCTATGCGGTCCGCTAGCTTCTCTGCAACCAAGTCCTGTATGCTTGATTTCCTTTGAGTCGAGCCAGAGGTTATTGAGCTTTCCACCGGCTGTCTGCAATTTTTGCATTTCAGTTGCGTGCTTTACGTGGTGGCGGAAGCTATCGTTGGAGTAGATTCTTTGTTTGAACGGCTATCTGGGTGTTGTGTGATACGCACGTCGCGTCGTGCATGGTGCGATAATTGTTGAAAATGTTGGAGAATTTAGTAAGAAGAGTGTGTGTGAATGTGTGGTGTGTGTCTTAATAATAAAGGGATTTTCAACATTAAACTTCGCTGATAAGCTTCAAATAATTTATAAAGGAAGGGCAAAACCACCTATGAAAAATTTAACCACAAAAATGAAAAACTGTATTGGACATTTTTAACAGGGTGTGAAAATATAAGCAAATTATTTTGTTGGCCATGTTTACTTTTTGAAAATGAAAAAGGTCTCTGGAATAAAACTGGTTTTTCCGGTTTAAACAATTTCCATAAAGCTGTAAAACACTTTATGTTCAAAGCTCATTTACAGGCCGTCATAAAAGAAAAAGTCTTCGGCAAAACCAGAATCGAACACGCACTTAATAAACAGTTGGAAATTAGTCACCGCCAACCCAATGAACTAGTCGATAAAAATAGGCAAATATTAAGAAGACTTATCGATGTTGTTTGTTTTCTCGGACAGCACGAATTGGGATTTAGAGGTCATGACGAAACAAGGGTTTCTTGAAATGGAGTAAATTTTCACGATTTACTTAGTTTAATGGCTAAATATGATGACTGCTTAAAAATCATTTAGAGCAGTCTAGCGTTTCTCGCGGAAGGTCGAATCGAATCCAGAATGATTTAATTTCCGCTGTTGCAACCATGATTCTAAAAAGAATTAAGCAGAAGATTCGCGAGGCGCGGTTCATTGCTATTTTTCCGAACGAAACAACTGATATCACTAATTTTAGCCAATTATCTATAGTAATACGCTACGTTAAAACAGACGGAAGTATTCAAGAGCGATTTTTAGGTTTTAAGAATGTTTCCAAAAATCGTACAGCAGATGCATTATATGCCGTAGTTTATAACGTTACTAAAGAAATTAATGGAGAGAAAAAATTAGTTTCTCAAAGTTATGATGGAGCTGCAGTGATGGCAGGACAATTAGGGGGTCTGCAAGCTAAAGTTCGAGAAACTTTCCCAAGTGCTGTGTTTGTCCATTGTTTTGCTCATAAATTAAATTTAGTTTTATCCTAGTCCATCAATCACATTAAAGGGTGTAAAGTATTTTTCTTTACTTTAAGTGGCACGGCTGCTTTTTTTTTCCAAGTCAGCAAAACGTACACAAGCTTTGGACTCCATTGTCCACAAACGATTGCCCAAAGTAGCTCCTATTAGGTGGAACTATAATGGAAGACTTGTGTTAACAGTATCTGAAAATCGTGAATCACTGATTGAACTATTTGAGAATATAATAGAAAATAATGAAACGTGGGAAGCAATAAATAGTTCGAGGGGGTTTTTGGACTGTTTGAAACGAGATTTTAATTTTAATTATTTGTTGAACATATTTTCAGAAATATTTCCATTCTCGGACAATGTTTTTTATATATTACAAACTAAAACAAATGATAATGCTTTTTGCCTAAAAAAAGTGGATTATTTTAAATCCATGTTAAGCCAAAAAAGAGATGACTTTGACCTATTTTGGGAGAAAACGATGACGTTAAATGTAGAGCCACAAGCCAAGCGTCTTCGAACAGACAAGGTGGGAGATGTTCAAACATCATACAGACGCCTCTTTTATGAAATAATCCATCAAATTCAGCAACAAATAAACTATAGATTTAACGGTTTAAATGATATTAAATTCCCCGAGCTCTGCAATTTTGATGCATTTAAAGGAAAAACTTTTCCAGAAGATGCGTTTAAATCTCTTCTTCTTCATTATGACCAGTTCTTCGACCGAATGTTACTGCGATCTGAACTAAAAGTGATTTACGAAACTGATGACATTAGCGCAAAAACTGACGCTAAGGAACTAATGCAATTTTTAAAAGACAGGGAGCTGGAAGATGCCTACACCGAAGTGTCGAAATTGTGTGAATTAGTATTGACAATACCTGCCACAAGTTCATCAGTAAAACGCAATTTTCAACACTTAAATGTATAAAAAATTTCATGACAAATTCAACGAGGCAGGAGAGACTTTCGCATACATCGCTGTTGTCCATTGAAAATAAACTTCTCCAAAATATGTCGGAGCATCCACGTTTTTATGATGACGTCATTGACGAATTTGCAAAAAATTATCGAAGAATCGAATTACATTACAAAAATTGCTTCCCTTTCTTAAAATTTCACCGCACACCCCTGGCCTCAAAATATGAAAGAACATTCTAAATTATATTGTTAGTTTGACCGTTAAATCGTTTTAACATTTTCAGTTTACAATTTCAAATAAGTATAATTAAAGTAACTCTAATATTTTAACACTGAGTTACATTAATTGATTTGAATAATTTGATGGTTTAAAACTGACACGTATTAAGTAACGACATTCAGTTTTCTAGTAATTTTTTGTCTCATTAAGTTAAATGCAGTTAGAGAAAGAGAGAATTTGCCTTGGTGTATTTCCAGGACTATAATAACCATTACGCATATGAACAGATAAACAAAGGCTCCTGAATCCCATAAAGAAAGAGTTTGCCAATGACACCAATTTAGAGAGGGCGCTTATTTCAAATCTGGTTTTCGGTGTTTTGAGTTGTGATTTTATGACTTTTGAGGAACCCGAACTCACCTAACGCTAAAGCGCGGAACACAATGGAAGTTAGGTCATTCGTTTTCTTCCATTTACATGAAACTTTATTTTTCTTTGTGTATTTTTAGGTATTTTGTTAAATACTTTTTTAAAATATAGGTTATAAATGGTTATATTTTGTTTCAACGTTAAAAATATCACCCATTTTTGTACCACAAATGTGTACTTCCTTTTTAAGTTTTGTTTCTGTTGGTTAGTTTTTTACGTAAAACGAACACGGAAGCTCAATTGTATTCCATGCGTAACGGGACGGATCCAGCTAACATTATAGGTTAAGTTAAAAAAAATCCTTGTTTTAAAGACTTAGAATTCCGCTTGCGCGCATTCTTTACAGCAAACCTAACCATTCCTAACCTGTTAGAATTGGTTAGGTTGTGATGCAGTGAATGTTAGGTTACTATACTTCGTGTTCTATAAACATATTGAAAATTATGTGAAGATTTGTTTAATGTAACTTTTACTTAACTTTATACAAATTTCTTAGGCAATACCTAATAAAAATTTTAAATATGTATTTTTTAAGGAAACCAATTCTTGTTTAAAAATCTAAATTATAACTTCTCATCAATCATGGTTTATTGATCCGCTAGTTATGGTCGTCAGTTTCTTTTGTGGTATCGCAATCGATTTATCCACCCATATTCATAATCCTGCTAATAGTCTGCTGACTGTTGTGAATGGATATGTAAGTATGTGGCATAACTTTTTCCATACTGCCTCTTGTAGTCTTTGGCCGTATTCCGTTTCCAATCCCGGTTTCGGTTTTTTGTTCCGTATTCTTCGCTTATCTGAAAAGTCGGTTATTTACGGAATACGGTTTCTGAAAGTAACTGTCAACAGTGTCACCAACAACCGATGAATTTTGTTGGTTGTCGGGTAAACAATGTTTAAACTGTCAATTATTGGACGAGTGTTCCGTTTTCAAAGGGTTTTTCAGAAACCGCTGTCAGACTTCTGTCAATTGGATTGGTTAACCAGCTTTGGAAACGAAATACGGCCTCTGTTGAATGCTTTATTCTTCTTTACTTAAAATGTTATAATTGTCTAACACTTTGTAAATTGGTTGGTTCTGTGTTGTCGTTTAATTCGTTTAGTGTTTGCAATTGTTTGATCTTGTGATCGGAATTGCTGATTGTTTACTATAACTGGCGATGACCGTGGCGGACTATGTATCCGTGTTGATGTAATTAGATATTTTGTCTTTTGTCATATGTTCAATAGGACGTCTTCTCTGATTCCGCTGCATGTGACTGCTATACTTGTAGGTTGGGTTAATATAAATAGCTAGTGTTTGACATATAACTGTTTCCATATCATTGCTGCTATAGCAACCTTTAGTGTCTAGCAGAGCGATGCCCCAGGGCCTCGATAGATTTCATCAATGAGGTAATTGGGACTTATTCCGATATTTTTCACAGATGTCGGTGAACATGTATATACATTTTTTGGCATCTGAATGCATGATTTGAATTCTTTACCGGTCTGTTGAAAATAAAGTTGGCTGTTGTAGACTACTGCTAACATGTCACTGGAGATATCTAGTGCCCAGTAAGACGTACGGTCGATTTTCAAGGGTGTCGGAACTTTCGAAATATCTTCAATTGTAAAGCAGCTGTATGTATATGGACTGATTTCGTTTTTTACAATGCTTTTCGTCTAATGGATATTTGGAGATTTGTAAGTTGGATGAAAGTTTGTTGTTTGCTTTGTCGATTATTTTATTAATATGTGGAGGCAAGAAGTCATATATGGTTCCTCTGCTATATAAGACTTGGAACAGTTTACTGTAATAGTCATTGACTTCACTGACGAAGTTGAGAGTTAATCTCGCCGGTTCTGTGCCATTTTTTCATTTCGCTGATTTCTTTTAAGCCATAATTAAGTTGGTCATTGGATGATTTTATCAACTCCTTCTGATTGCTCTGAAGACCATTAATGTCTTTGTATACTTCGTCATTTACTCCATAAACTGCTGTTAAGAATTTTCCAAATAATCCTCTTTTTTGTCTGTGCTTAGTTTGGAAACTTTTCTTGACCTGCTGTATTTCTTTTCCACTTTTTTCAAGGTGTTTGACAAATTGTGGATATTGAGTTTTCATTGACAACTGTTGAATCTGACCGCATAATTGTTTGAATTCCTTGATTACTTCACTTCATTTCTGGTCATCTTCCTCGCTCTTGGTTTAGTTACTATTTATTCGTATTTTAAATATAATCATGTCCATTTTAGCTGTCAGAGTGATCCACGTATAATCCTTTATCCGGTTGACTGATAGTGTAGTTGGCAATACTGCTAGGTAACTACGCAATGAGCATTGCGAAACATAATGCATGAACTATTTTCTGTCGACTGCCTCGATGTTTTCTAGGAGCTTATTGCGGACTTTCCCTCGTAGCTACTGCGTTTTTTTGGGTGACTATAGGCGGGTTTTTATTTCCTCACGTTTCTCGTCACATGGTAATGGGACGATGCTGGTAATTGCTCTTTTTTGCGTCGGTCTTTTTGTTCGGAGTGATACGAATGTTGCCGTCTTTGCTGGGGTGTAGTTGGATTATTCGCTCTAAAGGCCATGTAGAAGAGTCGATGGAATAATCTTTTATGAGAACCATTGTGCCTATTTTTAGATTTTCTTTCCATTAAAAGCCAACTTATGTACTCTGAAGACAAGCTCTTTTCATTTTTGTGGACTAGTTTCCGTCTCTGTGAGAGATTTTTATCTATTTCACTAGAGACTGGGTCTGGTATGGCTAGGAGACGCCCAATTAAAAAGTGTCCTGTTGTTAATACAATTATATTATCGTAGATGTTTTCGCTTAGTGGACAAAGGGGCCTGGAGTTTAGGCATGCCTCGATTTGTTGTATAACGGCCGTTAACTCTTCATATGTCAATATATTGCTTCCAATTACTCTTATAAGGTGGTGTTTGGCAAGGGCTTTAAACACTAATAGGTTACACTGCGCTCGGGGTTCTGGGCAAGGGGAACGTGCGGTGCGGTAAAGGTAAGTGACGTAGCCGGGCGACCCCAGCTTGTATGAACAGCATGCGTTTACGTAAGATTTCGAAGGGTTTTGTTGATTTAGAGCGATTTTGACAATAATTAATTAGAGTATAAATTCATTGAATTTTGGTTTACTAACGACAGGGTAAGGTATCTTTGTTTTTTTATGATAGATTATAGGTAGGATAGGACTATATTATAACCTATTATTAACATTGATATACTGGTTAGATTTTTTGTTGATGCAAATGTAATGATATAATACTTTGTTTTGTTTCTAGATCTACATCTAGGCAAAAATTACGCCTGGAAT
The DNA here is from genome assembly GCA_030620095.1 of Kuschelorhynchus macadamiae. NCBI lineage: Eukaryota > Metazoa > Arthropoda > Insecta > Coleoptera > Curculionidae > Kuschelorhynchus > Kuschelorhynchus macadamiae. Next base: position 482,885 of record JAUTXW010003449.1, read on the forward strand.
GCGATGTACAGTTGGTGTTTGCCATAATAGCAGAATAAATTCTAATAAATCTGGCAAACAGATTTAATTTCCTCGATTTCCCAAAGAAAAACTTATTATTCGAGAAATATAAATTGCGAGATGTAAGAGGGATGGTAAATGGAATTTTGAGAACTGTCGTGTTTGTTGGGAGCATTTTAAAGCCGAAGATTATGAGCATGACTTGCAAGCTGAACTTCTTGGTCTGCCACCCAAAAGAAAATTAAAACCTATAGGTAAGTAATATAATGATGATCAATAAAACGCTCTTAGAAAATCTAATGTAATTAGTCAACGTGTCGACCGCATAGAGGTCATCTTCAGGACTCTAAACCTTAAGAACTAGTGTTACAATTTTTTTTTATATAAAGGGGCAATATTCTTTAAAGACATATATGAGAACAACAAAAACTGTTTTACAACTATATGTATATAAGTAAAAAACCAATAGCGTATTTTACTGCAGTTAAAATACACATTGAAACAGTAAGCATATAAAAAAAACAAAAGACACAATGCACGTAGGATAACACGGTTAAACTACAATGACTTACAATAGAGATAAAATAAATTAAGATTCAAATTAAGTTTTACTATCAGGTATTACTCGAGGCAATAGCATACTTACATACAAATGCCATTTACGGTGTAAAACTTAACAATATACAATTTGCTGAACATTATTTTGATGGTAAGTATTTTGGAGCGTTGTTTGTTGGATGAATGGATGGAAATAGTATATTTACTGATTTCCTGCACAGTATGTTTTTTAAATTTAATTTAAATAATTTTAAAATATAATTAGTTCCACACACATTCCATTCCTTCTATATATTGTTTTGTATTAATATTGGTAGTGTGGTTTTTGTATCATTTCATTTAGCAGACTTTTTGAAAGTTGTTTTGTTAAAATTAAAGAGATGTAAATTTTCGAAAAGTTCTGCCAAGACAGTTTTTTTCTTATCATTCACCAGCTCCTTTAATGTTCAGCTACTCGAGTTTTTTAGTATCTACCTGTTTGATCTATGTATACACCATTACATTCCAAGCAAGTTTATGTTGTTCTCATGTATGTTTTCAAAGAACATTGCCTCTTTAAATAACAAAAATATGTAACACCAGTTTTACATTACATTACATTTTCTAACTGCATTTTGTTAAAATTTAAGGTTTAAGCTGTTTTAATATTTTTTTATTTCAGCTGTACTTTCACTTATGTTTAGCAAAGTAACTGACAAAAATTTAGCTTTACTGCAAACTTCAACAGGAAGGACCAAGCGAAGATTGAACAGGAAGTACCGAGCGAAGATAGAGAAGAAAACATTAGTAAAAAGATGAAGAAAATAATTACTTAATTTTAATTGTTTTGATATGCAAAATTCATATTTTTTTTTAAATAATGATCTATTTGGCAAAATATTCCAGTCTCAATGTGGAGTTCAAATATTATAGACACAAATAAAACATGAAGTCTTCCTCCATAAAGTTTAATCGGAATTACATTTCTATTCAACCTGTTTCTAGGAGAGATCTCATAATCGTCAGAAATATTTGCACTGTCGTGCTGTCGATGTGTAGAGCATTAACTGTTTTCTTCATTAGTTTTATTAGTAGTAAGGCTGCGCAGAGTTCTAATTTTGGTACTGTGGTTTTTTGCCTTGATGGAGCTACTTTTGATTTGGTTTGCAACAATGTGATGTACACATTTCCTGAGACAACTGTTCGGCTGTAGATTACTGCTTTGTATGCCTTTTCTGATGCGTCAGCGAAGGAATGAAGTTCGACGGAGTCTCCTTCTTGTTGTATCCATCTCGGGATTTTTATGTTTGTTAATTGTTTGCTTTCTTCTTAAAACTGTAGTCATTTTTTTGAGGATTTCTTCACTAACAGGTTGATCCCTTCGTAGTTTTTATAACCAATGGTTCTCGATAAGTAATTTGGCTCTAATTACAAAATGGAACGAGCCACCCAAGTGGATCAAAAATTTTGGCGATTTCGGACACTATTTGCCTCTTCGTTTTACATTCACTTGCTGGTGTTTTTTTCATGGAAGAGGTCGTCTCTTGGAGATCAGACAATCCCTAATGACTTTTTTTATATCTTCTTGTCCAATGTCCATTTTCTTTCTGTAGTTGTTTCGCCCTTTCTAAGTTGCTTGCACCGGACAGTACGTCATCAACATACAAATTTTGTAACATTTTCGTTGCTTCTGGGAGATTGTTTTTCTCGTTTTGTGCGAGCGTTTGTAATGTTCGTATAGCTAGGAATGGGGCTGATGCGGTTCCGTAAGTTACGGTTCTTAGTTCATATTCTTGTAGTGGCTGTGATTGGTTAAATCTCCATATAAAACGCTATATGGTTGATCTGCTGCATGAATTTTTATTTGTCTATACATTTTTTCTACATGGGCGATAAATGCTATTCGGTATTTTCGCCATCTCAGTAGTATTTCTCTTTAGTCCTTTTTCAGTCTTGACCTACTGTACATTGTTTCGTTCAAGCTTATGTTATTGTTTGTTTTGCATGACGCGTAGAAAACCACTCGCAGTTTTGTTGTTGTACTAACTTCACGTATAACTGCTTGATGCGGAATATAGTATTTTTCTTTGTTTATTTCATTACTTGGCACTTTTATCATATGACCTTGTTGGAGAGATTCCTTATTCCTTCATAAATTCGGCATATTGGTGTTGAAATCATGCGACCGCCCTTTGTGACCCTAGTTCTGGGGGGTTATTTTTAAATGGGATTTGTACTGTATATGTTCCGTCTTGATTTCTTTTAGTGGTTTGTATAATGTTTCTTTTGTTAAGATTACTTTCAATTTTAATTAAGAAAAATATTTGTTAATTAAAGTATCGCAATTTTCACTTAATTCAGAAAATTACAGAATTATTAATTATTAATATTCTATTATATTACAAACCGTGAGTGATGCTATATATTCTGTAATACGCTATATATTTATAAAAAGTCATTTATGTTTTAAATATAATAATTTTAAGTCATATGTCTAAATCTACAAGAAGGCTATTAGGTCGAACTTTAAACTTTGACATACTGCATGTAGAACAACGTGCGTTTAACGAGGGTATGCCAGTATTAACGTTTGATCAAATCAGCCAATTTCACGAAGATCTATTTTCCAGAAAAATTGTGCAGGATCATTAGAAAAACTTCTGAGATACCTACACGATGTTGACGAAATAGTTTTTCATTTTAGAAGTTTTAATATTCGTATAATAAATATAATGGGAAAATAAATCCTCTAAAGAAATATTTTTGTAACTTTTGTTATTTAAAACACACATTTCACAGTATCCTATAAATTGCTTATTGCTTCCATCCCATGGAATCGGCGCCTATGTACAAAAATGTATAATTGAGAATACCTTTTACTTTCAAGTTACAGCCACAAAAAAAGATAATACTTAAATTGATTTTAGTCTTAAATAATAACTTACAAAATAAGTAAAGATTGATTATATGATCCTTTATAATAACACAAATTTGTATTGGTAGTTATTTTCCAAAGGGACAGCATTAGACGAAAGGCGTGTGGCAACAGCACTTGTAGATTGCTCGATCTTAGCCCAAGATAGCTGCGCCATTTTTTTCGTAATCCCAAAAAAAATTACTTCCCGAGATTTCTGCAGATCTTTACGGTGTCCCTAGACGCCGAAAAACATATTGTCGCAATTCCTTCGGCATGTCTGTCTGTACTATTGGCGTGATAGCTACTAAACGTTACTTATCCGAATTTGTTTGCATATGTAGGTATGGAACAATTACTATTTTGTTGACGTGAAAAACCAATGAAAATTTTGAAATAGTTTAGTTAGCCTCACAAAACACAATAATTAACTTCTAACAGGTATTTGAGTAAAACCATTTAAAATATCCCAGCAGCAACTTTTGTCTTTTTTATATTTAGTACCTACTTACCATTCTGCAAAAAATACAATTTGAAATGAGAAGAGTTAAATTTGCCGATGGTTTTATAGATTGAGCAGTTGTTATAGCAGCTCTAGGATTTATCCGAATTGGACAAATTTGAATAGTCCGTACTAAATACCACTTTTGTTAAAATAATTTCACGTCAATGGGTCAATTAGTTATATGCGATATTTCAAAAATTGAATAGTGTATCCCATAAAAAGAAAAGCTCCTTGATGAGCTTTCTATGTTATTATAGATAAGATGATAAGAGATAATTATCGAGTTATTCTATACAATTTCATTTCTAAGTATACTACACTTAATGAAACTTTAAAATTTTTATAATTTGGTCTTAATGTACAATGGAAAAGTAGAAACCTTGTAACCTATCGTAGTACCAATCGTAGACTAGAATTGCGAATTCCCGATGACACAAATGATAGACCGACGAGAATCGAATTAAGATCGTGTCCTCGTCGTCAAAGCCGACTCAGCAAATATGTTCCAGTTCGTCAGGCGGCATCTTTTGTATGCCGCTGTTTTGTGTTTTCCTGAGATCTTGTTCTTTGTTTTTAACCACTTTGTTTTTAACAACTTTATTAGTAGAACTACTTTATCAGTTTGTTTTTAAACTATGAAACATATTATTTAGAAATATTTATAATCAACAGCAAAAGTTATGGTACGAGCGAGGATCGAACCCGCACCTCTGGATCACTAGTCCACTGCTCTAACCAATTGCGCTATCGTGTCACTGATAAGAAATTCGTTAGAACATATTCAAAGCCATCAGTATCATAACCATTGTTTGCGTTCGATCCCCGCTCGTACCATAACTTTTGCTGTTGATTATTAATATTTCTAAAAAACTTTATTAGTGTTGCAAATCTCGAAACTGTAAAAAGTATTTTTTTGGCAAAATAAACAAAAAACTTTGAAACCACCACGATTATACAAATCGTCCCTAAAGAGTCAGAAGTCATTATCACCATAAACTTCACTGTTCTTGACATATTTTTGACAATTTAGAAAAAGCTTTTAGAAAGAAAAAAAGAAGCAGAACTCACTAGTAATTTGGCTGTTACTGATTAGTAATACAAAAATGGTTAGCAAAACTGATGAGGAGAGTATATACCAATGATCACCAAAATTCCAAATTGAAATGTTGACAGCTGTCAACATTTTAATTTGTTAATTTTATTAACTAAACTGATATTATTAGTAAGTATATAAAAATTTATAATCCGATTTTGTAGAGTCTTTTGCACTAACGTAAAGACGTTAGGTATAATATTAACCCAAAAACGGTTTTACGCTAACCTAAGCTGTTTAAATTAGATACGAATGTGTAAAAAATACTATAATACCAGTTTATTTTGCAATGCAATGTACAAAATCCGTTTATGTGCGAAATGTATAGATATTCCGCAAACTGACCAATTCACCGGACATTATGCAAAATCGCTACTATTTCGGATAATCTCCGAATTTAGTACGCTGTTAGTCAATACGCGGATAAAAAAATTTACTCTTCACATTGACTAGGCAGTGTGCGCAATATCTACTTAATTCTGTTGAACTTCGCTGTTTGTAGTGATAGATATAGGGGACAATGAATTTGAGAATCGAAATGTGCAGATAATGCGGTAGTTGTAGGTGAAGAAGTTGAAGTTGTAAGTGAATGAACTGTAATTAATAATGAAAACAATAATGACACTGCTACTAAAGAAGCACTGTTAAACCCAATGGACAATGCAACTATAATACAAATGGAAGACTTAAATGGACTTTGATGATAATGATTCTACTAACAAAACTTGTATAGTTTGTAGAATAATTATTAATTCTAACATACTAGCGGTCAGTGGAGTTTGCAAAAATTTGGTTCGTGAAAGTGAACGTATCCAAAGTAACACAAATACTAATGCGTCAATATGTTTACACTGTGTGAGAAGGAAGGAGATTGATAACGCAAGAAATGAAACTAAAGTATGTCAAGATCTTCAAGGAAATAAAATGCTTGGAAATTCTGCATAGTAACTAAAGGGCTGTACTGTGGGTGATAATCATTCATATTTGATCTCTAAATCGGAGTCGAACAAACCACAGAAATATATTAGATATTGTACTCAACGAAGAGGATGGTTTGTATAAATTAGGAACTAAAGCAGGGATACTTAAACAGTGCTATACTAGAAATGAATTTGATACAGTAGAGGAGAATTTTATGACAGTTGTTGAAGTCCCCCTATCAATTAGTTCTATAGTAGTATTATTTCGGATATGCAGTGACGTAACGACAGCACTAAAATAACTTGTTTCTTAGCTGTTAACGGTTAATATATAAAGTTATTTAAGGAATGCACGCACTAAAGCGTTCTCGGCAGCAGTCACGGTGGCGATCGTATGCTACCATTTGCGGCCACGGTGGCAGTGATCGGGTCCAAGATCATGCTGGTGTGTGGCTGCGAATAAGAAGGATAAATGCTAATTTTAATAACTTTACAGTTCACTAAGCTATGCAGACATTTAACAAAAACAATATATGATTATATAATTAAAAGAAAAACAGTATGAAATGTGATTTATTCATTAAAAAACGTACAAAATATGTTTTTATTCTAAAATTTTTATATTAAGCTATTTTATAATAACAAAGTCAAACCTTTTCTGGCCTAAAAAAGTTGGTAAAAAATGCATTTTTAACAACATTTTAAAACGCAAAGAGTTTAGTATTCTAAATATCCTTTTCTTAGCTACAAAAACAACAAAAGCTGCATGAATTTCTTGGGCATTGAAAATGCGTTCGAAAAAAGAGGTTTCGCAACGAAAGAAAGTTCAAGATGGATATTTAATTTAAAATAAAAATTGACGAAAATCGGACAAAAGATTGAAATAAGTATGATTAACAAGGGCAAAAGGACATTCCAAAATATTTTAAATGTAATATAACTAATTTTAGAAAGAAATAAGTGTAACAATAGAATATTTGATGTAGAGCAAAACAAATCAAAGATCGTCAATGTCAGAAAACAGATCGTCGCTCTCATCTTCGTCATCCGAATGGGTCACTAAGACGGAGTTTATATCTGAAGTATCGCATACTCAGACTGCTTCCAAAGTTCCTAGATTCTCTTTATGGGTTTGCCGAATGTAGTTCTGTCAATGATCAGAGCTTACTTCGCCAAGAACCTTTTCCCACGTTACCAAAACTTCAGAGGATATTCCTTTTAAGGCATATATTTATTGGTCATATTTTCTTTTGCACTCTGACCAAACCATTTCGAAGGGGTTATATTGACATAGGTTGGTGGGAGGCGGAGTACCATATGACCAAAAGGTTTTCCATATTCGTCAAGAAAATATTTTTTTCTGTACTTCGATTTTTTCTACCAAATCCCAGATTTGGCCCTTCATTGCTGCCTCTGAAAAGACAATATTTTTTTCGGAAAGCCATAAAATTAATCTTTTTTTGGTCCAGGATTTTCCGGGTATGTCTTCTACTAGCCCAGAGTGGTAGCTTGCGTTGTCCTTGATAATTACCTATTTGGGCGGCAAATTAGGAACAAATTGATATTTAAACCATTTTTCGAAATTTTGACGGTTCATACTATCGTGGCAGTCCCCACTTTTTGTCCCGCTTTTAAAAACTAAACTAGCTCCCTTGATAAACCCGTTCTCATTGCCGGTGTTGACGACGATGTATCTATAACCTAAAAAAATCAACAGGTTTAACACTGGAGCAAAACAAAAAAAAAATCTGTTCTTTTATATATAATTTAGAAGTCCAATATATTTAGGACCCCTAAACTTACCTTCCCCGCTTCTTGAAGAGCTTGTCGCTTCCGTATCATCCTGCCAGGTATTTCTAAAAGATATTTGATTGAATATCCATGTTTCATTAAGGAAGACTGGAGTAAAACCATTTTCTAGTGAATTCATATTTTTTGTGTACTCCCTCAAAAATTTAATTCTTTTATTAAAAACATCTGATACGTCCACGAGATACTTGCGGTTGTTGCTTCTCTTCCATCGAAAGCCAATTTCTCTTACCCATTTTAGCAGAAAACTAATAGAATAGTTGAAACGATTAGACATAATTTAGTTCCTGATGAAGAGACTTTATGGTAATATGTTCCTTTTGTCCGATTTTAGTCCATTTTTTTCTTAAATTAAATATCGATCTTGAGCTTACTTTCGTTGCGGAAGCTGTTCTTTCCACCACATTCTGAGCAGCAGTTCCTGCAGCTATTTGTTGTTTTTCTAGCTCTAAAAAAAGCTAATATATTAAGAATAATAAGCTGGCTTTGCTCACGTCTATTTCCATTTTTTTTTCGGCATTTTCAATATTGACTTTTGACCCATAGATAAACTATTTTAACGTTTACTGTAAATATACCACTTAATTTAAATTTGTAAGCTAAGAATCAATAATTAACTACATGAATCCGGAAAAAAAAACGTCTATTTTTTTTAAAAACTCGTATATATAGTAAAGCCGTTAAACACTTTTTTTTCGTCTTAGAAAGTCTATAGGTACAGGCAGATCGACTTAGTCCTTTTTAGAGTTAAAAGTAGGCTTAACTTAATTGTTTTTTAAGTAAACAGTACTAGAGACTTATAATAAACAATGTTTTGAATATATTCTTCTATTATAAAAAACATAAACGAAATAATAAAAATACCGGCGTCTATTTTTTCGACGATTTTCCTGTTCAAACCTAAAAAAAATATGCTTGACGGAAATGTTTTTAAAATAATGAACCCGAATTTATGGTTATGTTGCTAAATAACTCTTAAACGGTAGCGACGTAATATATCGAAACCATAACGAAGGACATAAAAATTAAAAATGTCTAAATAAGTTAAGAACTCGAAAAAAAAAACGACACGCAATCAAGTCAATGTTTTTATAAAAATATTGATGAGGCAAAAGAGTTGGAGAGTTGGAGACTCCCAAAAATCTCACCCTGTAGGTTAGTTTAAGTCGTAAGAACTAAAATTAAATATTAAAAAACGCTGGTCGGTATTTCCAGTATTCAATGTGTCTGCACCCTGCACAATATGCATATTATCTGATATAAATATATTAAAGGCATTAAAAAATATCACCATGCATTAAAGGGATTAACATGCCACCAACCATATATAGTTTTTTTTTTCTTTAAAAGGGTAATAGTCCTACAATTACATTATTCCATCGAATCAAATTAATATATACCCTCCGTCAGATTCAGGTTACCCAACATGCAACGTCTTATACTTTTCTGAACTTAAGAGGTTATCAGAGTGAATCTAAATTATTGATTCTGATGCTGTTATTTGCAATGTGACAGATCGACACCGACAGAGACCTGTTTAGTCTAACGAACGAACTGGATGTTCAGCCGAATAAACAATATAGTGTTTCACCTTGAAAAACGGGTCGTCCTTTAGTGAAAAAAAAGTATTTCGAAAAGTTAAATTTTTTTCTAAATTTTATAACATATTATCCAAAAGTCTACAGTTTTTAATATACAAAACCACAAATTGTTGTCAAAAAGAAAAAAAAACTAATATAAAAAATACTGACTTGATTATACGACGTTGAAAAGTCCATGGTTTTAGAATTACTCTGATACCCTCTTAAAATATATTCAGATCTTACTTCACTCTTCAAGAAAGGCCCCTTTTTAAGAATATTATTTAAATGTTTTACGTGTCTGAAAAATTTGCTACTTTTTGGTACTAAAGGATCACTAAAATTTATAACTGACACTTACAGCTAACAGTTAATCGCCACAAAAAAACTATATAACTTACTAGCGGGTACCCGCGACATTCATTCGCGAATATGACTATAATGAAAGGGCTGTAAAGAGGTACTCAAATCGCCTCATTTGAGTACTCTTTATAAACCACGTTTGTTGTTGCATCCTCTGGACCCACTATGCGAACTTACTCTAGAGTTGACCATGGGAAAAACAATCGTAGCGCAAGTCTACTCTAGCTCTACTTAATGATTGCCTTTGACCTTTGTTAATTATCATGGCGAAACAAAGCTTTAAAGGAAACTGTACACGTTTAAACTGGAAAGGATAGTCTAATGGAATTAAAGGGATACGTGGTATAAAAACTCTTTCTCCCAGACCAGGGGTAGACTCTATTACATTGTTTTATAATGTTTTAACCTGTAGCCGAGTTCCATTACACAATTTTGGTGGTTTTAATTTTCCAATAAACATCACTGGTGCCCCCACTTTTAAAGTTCACTCATGATTCCTGAAGGGTTTAGAGAGTTTAGGAACTCGACAGGATAATTAACCGAATTTTCCGAAAAATGTCTTCATACTAATTATTTATTACTTAATCACAAAGACATTTATGTATTGATTGTTTTGAATATCACTCGTATAATGTCTACTTGCTGTCTTTATTAGCTGTTATACGCCGAGTTGATAAAATTTTCAAGATTTATTGAAAGTATTATTTTGGGATTTTAGAGCCTTGTTTTGAAGCCATTTTTTTATCATAATAATATTTTATCCCTCTTAGTTCTATTCCTACAAAATAAGGGCCAACTTTAAAGTTTTCGAGGCTTAAACGTAGATTAAAATTTTGGGCGTTCCTAATAAAATAAATAAGTAGCTAGTAGTCCATTGTATATGAAATTTTACTAGAATCGCGGTACAAATATTTTATAAAAATCGCCATTGATACACGTTTATAGAAAATCAGAAATACATATTATCAAAAGATAAAAAGGTTAGTAAAATTAAACCTCGTACAATTAAAAACCACAAAAAACAAAAGAAACATCATATTTTACAATTACTCTCTTTTTCCTCTTCATATTTCACTTATTGACAAAAGAAATATTTTGTGCGAAGGATTAAGATGTTTATTTTGAAATTACAAACCGAGATAACCTAATGTAAACATATTGTGCTGCGAAATTACTTTTGGTTAATTACAATCCATACACTAAATTTTAAGGCAGTTAATAAAAGCTATTCAAATTTATCGTAGAAACTCCTAGAAATAAAATGATTCAAAATGGCAGCAGCACTTCGCTGAAAACTTCTTCCGAGTTTTCAAATCATCCTGGAGTAATCGGTGTACATACATATGGTCGACTTGATAAATTACTCTTTTTTTCAAGTTGGTTAAAAATTAAGATTCATGAACTCCTTTTTTATATCGCTTTTACTAAATAAGTATTATTAATATTCCTATTTAAAGCCAATGGTATTAATGAGGTTTCTTTCAAAGTCTAGGCATCTACTAAGGAAAAAAGAAGTTTTACATGTTTTTGATTTTTTTCTTTTTCCAGGGGGCTGTCTCATGCTTTTAGGGCTATCTTGCATGTTTACGGGACACATTTTCGCACACATCCGTACAGATATCATAGATTTTTGTTCTAAAAATATATTTTTCGTATTCTAGGGTCGATTATAACCAGTTACCTATATTCTACGCAAATTTTTGCGATTTCCATACTTCATATATGTATATAGAAGTATTAGCAATCAACCACATAGTGCATTAAAAATGTATTAATAATACAATATATTGGCTCTTATATAGGGAAGTAAAAATAACCCCTTTTTATTCGCGTAAGAGTGAAATTTTTGCAAAATTCTAAAATTTATATTTAGATAATTATTTTTAAAAACCATTGACGGAAGAATCGTCCTAAAATCTCTTTTAGATAAAGGGTTATAGAAAACAATGTAGTTATAAACATATTGCACCCCTAAAATTGCTGAATTTTGAAAAACCTGTTCTGTAACGTTTCACGACAAACCCTTCTTAATACTCGTAGATGCGTTTGTTATATAAGAAAATTCTGTGCAAAGTTGCTATACCCTATTAAGGGGGTGTCCTATTGTTTAAAGAATACAACTTGGCACATTCCAGCTATTTGACCGACTTTGTATAATTAAAATTATTACGTTCTGATAGATCTTAAAATTTCTTTCGTTACCTCGTATAGTTTACGCGCATAGAATAAATTAAAAATTATAATTAAAATATCTACCACTATTAATGATCTATTGTAATCTCATTTAAAGGAAATCTGAAAAATCTAAAACTTGGAGAATGTCTTCTCGAATTATGACCCACAATATCGACAGTGTTCTCCAGATTTATTGGCCATTATTTACAAAATAAGGTAAAAGTGCAAATGTAAAAAATGTACTACTTTTAAAAGTCAAAACCTCAATCGAAAACTCAACAATTCATCAGCGAATGCTCTGAAATTATTATCATATTTTTGTACCTACACGCGCAAATCGAGATCGCTACATAACACTTTATCGGCATCGTCGCATAGCTTTAAAATCCCGCGAAGACGTAGGTACATAGCCCCTTCACTGCTTCTACCAATGTTCGTCGAGCGGCAGTGATCTATATTAAGGATATTAAACTTAAACATTCAGCACTGAGACGCCTGAATTGATACAACGTGTGTTAGGAAAGGGTTTTTGCACGTCTTTCTCGTATATAAAGTCAAAGATCACGTTAATACTCTAGTGTGCGGTGGCCAGGGAATGATGAAGTGCAACTGTACTAAAAAGTGTTGAAATAAATCGTGCAAATGCCTTAAAAATAAAGTGTTGAGCAATAGTTGTCACTTTTTTAATTCCTGCAAAAATAACTAACAAGTGTTTGTTAATTATTAACTTATTTTTAATAATTTCTAAAAATGTTTTGTTGTACATATATTATATATTTAGTAGCGAATGTACTTTTTGTTTAATTCCGAAATAACATATTTTCTGGCGACATAGCATATAATGTTTTTTTTCAGTTTAACACACATTAAATACCTTAGAAAAGGAAAAATGTAATTAACGGTTTTTAAATCCTTATAACTCTCCTCCGCATCAAATAATTAAATGATGTTTATCTTCAAATTGTCTAGTCAATGTGAGGAGTAAATATTTTTAATCCTCGGATTGACTATCGCATCAGACATTTTGCAGATTGCCTGAAACAGCATAGTAAATTCGCAGATTCTCCAAAATAGTAGAGTTTTTGCATGATGTCTGGTAAATCGGACAGTTTGCAGAATATCTAGTCATTTCGCAAATTGAGGGATTTTGTACAGGGTGATCAGTTAAGGGTAGCGAGCGGCCATATCTCATAAGATATTGGTCGTATAGATTTGAGAAAAAAAAATCGTAATAAAAGTCGCCAAGAGAAATTGCTGAAAATTATTTTCGAGTTTGTCAAACGTCCGCTAGAGGGCGTAACAACCAATACCAAGTAGAAAAATGGGTTTTTTATAGAATTTTGCCTAATGAAAATATATCGATGATATCATTTTCATATTTAGTGACCATTTCCCTACACTTTTTGTCTAAAATGTTTTGTTCTATATATCAAAATAAAGCGGTGGGGGAAGTTCAATTGTTTTTTCAAACAAACCAAGATGTCTCCCGTTTCTTTTGACCCATTTTAGCAAACTTAGGCTCATATGAAAGAGCATAATTTGCACTACAAAACGCTTATTTGGTTTTGAATTTTTGACTTTTGCTGGCGTCGCTAGATGGCGTTAACTGAATTAGAAGCATATTGTTTAGTTTTTTTCAAAAAAAACAAATGTAGTGGTATATTCATTTTTACATATTTTAAAAGGGGATAAATTTCTCTATAATTTAATGAAAATAATTTATCATCTACCTTTTTTTGAACCGTTGATATTGACCAAAATATTATTTTATTTTATTAAAAAATGGCACGCCACTGCTTTTTGTCAAAATAAAAATCATTTTCGTAATCACTTATTAGTTGCTAACAAAAAGAACCTCTTGACTTTTTTTCGTTAGACGAACGGTTTTGGATTGAAAAAATAAGATGTTTAACAATGATAACTATAAGGTTCAAAATTATTTTTAAATATTACATCTCACAATAATAAAATTATTACCTATTATTTTTATCATTAATAATCATTTAATTAGCGAGAGAATGCTTTAGTTCATAATTTATTATTAATAATTATTATTATTTCATAAATTAAATTAAAAATCAAACCTAACTAACATCGCATTTAAGCGAAGCAGGCCATGATCTACGTTAAGAAACAAAACACCAAATTGTCAATGACGTTGATATTCATTTTGGTAGTTCCTGCTATTGACATCTAATTTAATGTTATGTAAAAAGTATTTTTACAACAAATCATGCTTTTTACGAATGAAAAAGCCTTTGATATGTTGAGAATTTATTTTAGGCAGTATGCACTGCGTTATCCCCTCCGAAGACACCATTCGAGAATGGTTTTTCATCGTTTAGCCTTACGTTTATGGCAACATGGCCAAGTGCAACCAACTCCAACTTTGGGAAGAAATCGTAGAGTAAGAAGAGAAGATAACATTATAAATGTGTTGGCTTATATTCATGCAGACCCCCATTTAAGTATAAGAGAGATCTCCAGAGATTTAGGAATATCCTATGGCTCAGCGTAAAAAATATTAATGGATTTTAAAATGCATCCATATCACATCGTGATTCATCAAGCCCTAAATGACACTGACTTTGAACGTAGGCTCGATTACTGCTACTGGCTTAGAGACTTCATTAGGGAAAACCATCATATTTTGTCACAAATATTGTGGACAGACGAAGCATCGTTTTGCAGTAATGGCAGGGTAAATCTTCATAACGTGCATTACTGGTCGGACAATCCACACTGGTTACGTGAAGATTATCAGCAGGGTCGATGGAGCGTCAACGTTTGGTGCGGTGTTATTAATGGTGCTATTATCGGTCCACACATCTTTAATGGCAATCTAACCGGTGACATGTATTTGAACTTTTTATTTAACGATTTACCAGGACTCTTAGAAAATGTGCCTTTACAAGTAAGAAGAAACATGTGGTTTCAACAAGACGGATGCCCGGCACATTATTCACGAAATGTGCAAGATTTTTTGAACAGGCATTTTCCTAACCGTTGGATTGGTAGAGGCAGTCTTTTTTTCTGGCCACCACGGTCCCCCGATTTAACCTGCCTTGATTTTTATCTGTGGGGCCGAATAAAGGATTTGGTGTATAAAACTCGACCAACTACTCGAGAAGACAGGATAGTCCGAATTCAAAACGCCATAAATATTATACCAAGAGCGGAAATTGAGACAGCTGTTAACTCCACCCAGAAGAGATTGGACCAGTGCATTCAAAATAATGGACAACATTTTGAACATTTACGACAAAACTATTAATTTATTTTTAACGTTTATTTTTAAAGTTCCATGTTCTTGTTTTTAGTGTTATTGCTCCTGCTGTTGTTGGACAGTTTTATTAAGATTTTTCATTGTTAAACATCTTATTTTTTCAATCCAAAACCGTTCGTCTAACGAAAAAAAGTCAAGAGGTTCTTTTTGTTAGCAACTAATAAGTGATTACGAAAATGATTTTTATTTTGACAAAAAGCAGTGGCGTGCCATTTTTTAATAAAATAAAATAATATTTTGGTCAATATAAACGGTTCAAAAAAAGGTAGATGATAAATTATTTTCATTAAATTATAGAGAAATTTATCCCCTTTTAAAATATGTAAAAATGAATATACCATTACATTTGTTTTTTTTGAAAAAAACTAAAAAATATGCTACTAATTCAGTTACAGCCATCTAGCGACGCCAGCAAGAGTCAAAAATTCAAAACCAAATAAGCGTTTTGTAGTGCAAATTATGCCCTTTCATATGAGCCTAAGTTTGCTAAAATCGGTCAAAAGAAACGGGAGACATCTTGGTTTGTTTGAAAAAACAATTGAACTTCCCCCACCGCTTTATTTTGATATATAGAACAAAACATTTTAGACAAAAACTGTAGGGAAATGGTCACTAAATATGAAAATGATATCATCGATATATTTTCATTAGGCAAAATTCTATAAAAACCCCATTTTTCCACTTGGTGTTGGTTGTTACGCCCTCTAGCGGACGTTTGACAAACTCGAAAATAATTTTCAGCAATTTCTCTTGGCGACTTTTATTATGATTTTTTTTTCTCAAATCTATACGACCAATATCTTATGAGATATGGCCGCTCGCTACCCTTAACTGATCACCCTGTACATTGCCGGTAAAATATAATATGAAGGATCAAATATTAGTAAAACAATCAAAATTATAACAGAAATGGTTTTATGTATTAATTTTATGATTATTTATTTTTTCTAGGCGCAGTTTAAATTGAAATGCAACGGCTAGCAACATAAATGTAATGTAATAAATATACTCCAGACAGAGGTAAATTTTGTAATAGGTGAAGTAAATTACTCACATGTATTAAACATTTTGATGCTATGGGTTGCACTCCAACTTTTTACAGACTTTTTATTATTTAGAAATACTTGACAAGTATATATACTATTAACCTATGGCTATGTACAGGGTGTTCCAGCGAGGACTGAACAGGGACCTATTTTCGACCTTCCTTGTATTTTGGAAAAATTCAAAATAGCCAATCGATGTATTTTTTCTTGTAGAATCCAAAAATGTCATCGAAAAAATATTTGAACCAGAAACAAAAGAGTTACGCTATGCATCAGGTGTTTTTTAAATGGAATGTATCGTTTTTTATACGATTTTTGGAAAGAGTGATTTTTTTATGTCCGTTCTGATTAAAAGATTTGATTTTGCGATAGCTGTTTATATTACATTTTAATGTTTTACAAACTAAAATTTTAGCTTCACCTGTTTAAAATATACGATAGGTTGGTATAGGTGATCAAGGTAAAATGACGTTTGAATGCTTTGTCAATAAAAATTGACATTATTTTAATTATTGTCGAAGTCTTCACCTACAAAATATATATTTGACTCTGATCGAAATGAAATACTCTTTGGATGAGAGACTGCAGATTGTTATGCTATTTTACAAGTGCCAAGAAAATGCAAGAGAAGCAAGAAGAAGATTTATTGCAAATTTTCATAGAAATATATCCATCAATACAATTCTAAGGATAAAAAACCTATTTGAGGAAAATAAAACTTTACATGATAGAAAAAGAAATTCAATAAAAAATAATTATTAAATAATAAAATAAAACTACTAATAACATAAGTTTTCAATGTGACCGCCGCGCCGTTTTTCTCGAAACATCATCGATAACCCCTTTGTAGCCTTTCTAAACTTGCTGTTACAATATGATTTTCCTGGCTAAGGCGGTTTATTTCATCGACAATTTTTCCCATGATCTCTTGAATATTTTCGTTTCGTTGTCTGTATACGACGTTCTTCAAATGGCCCCAAAGAAATGTATCCAAAACTGAGAGGTCGGGGCTATTGGGCGGCCAAGCATATGTTCCATTTCGCCCTATCCATTCGTTATGGCGCCGATTTAAAAATTGAACCATATCATGCACGGCATGAGGAGGCGCCCCATCATGTTGCCAAATTAAATTCTGATATTCTGCCAATGGTAAGTCTTCCAAAAAATTTTCAATTTCGTTTTCTAAAAACTCATAATATCTGTCCCCATTTAAAGTCCCGTTAAAAAATATTGGTCCCAAAATTTTATTGTTTTTTATCCCACACCAAACATGAATAGAATTCCTCCCTTGATTTAATAGTCTGGAACTTTTTTGGATTTTCAACGGCCCAGTGGTGACTATTATGTCTGTTGAATACTCCCGATGTTGTGAAAGTAGCTTCGTCGGTCCACACAATATTTTTGAATAAATCAGGGTCTTTGTTTTCTTGCCGCATTACCATTTGAGAAACAAATTGGAAGCGAAGTTCTTTTTGTGCCGGTGTTAGGTGCTGAAGTGGAAGGATACGAAAAGGCCTAAATTTATGAATTTTCAGAGTCCTGTGAACAGTCCCTCGGGTAACTCTTCTGCGCCTTACACCGCCACCGTACTGAACTTCCCGAACTGCATCCGAAATAGATTTGGTTGGATTAACTTGAAAATAATTTATAATGGCCTGGTCTCGATTTCTTCTTCTTTGTATATTTCTTTTTCTATCATGTAAAGTTTTATTTTCCTCAAATAGGTTTTTTATCCTTAGAATTGTATTGATGGATATATTTCTATGAAAATTTGCAATAAATCTTCTTCTTACTTCTCTTGCATTTTCTTGGCACTTGTAAAATAGCATAACAATCTGTAGTCTTTCGTCCAAAGAGTATTTCATTTCGATCAGAGTCAAATATATATTTTTTAGGTGAAGACTTCGACAATAATTAAAATAATGTCAATTTTTATTGACAAAGCATTCAAACGTCATTTTACCTTGATCACCTATACCAACCTATCGTATATTTTAAACAGGTGAAGCTAAAATTTTAGTTTGTAAAACATTAAAATGTAATATAAACAGCTATCGCAAAATCAAATCTTTTAATCAGAACGGACATAAAAAAAATCACTCTTTCCAAAAATCGTATAAAAAACGATACATTCCATTTAAAAAACACCTGATGCATAGCGTAACTCTTTTGTTTCTGTTTCAAATATTTTTTCGATGACATTTTTGGATTCTACAAGAAAAAATACATCGATTGGCTATTTTGAATTTTTCCAAAATACAAGGAAGGTCGAAAATAGGTCCCTGTTCAGTCCTCGCTGGAACACCCTGTACAGTTTATGTTGTTTTAAAAATTTGACTTGTATAAACCTATTTATACAGATATAAATATATATAAATTTATAAAAAATACCATAATAACGTAATATGATGATTAAAATGAATTTCTTTACTACTAGTTTTAGTTCGGGCGTATATACAATATTTGAAGATCACTAAAGTGATCTTTGCCAAAACTACAGTTTTTGTACTTTTAGAGTATTTTGGACGCCTTATGAAAGGACTAGTGTGGCATTTAAAAAAAATTAAAATGCCATTTTAAAATACACACATGGAAAAAAGTTAGGGATAATGAAAAAAAGGTCGTTTTTAGAAACAAAATGTATTATTTATAGTTGGAATAATTAAAAATTTGCCTTTACAGCCTAAATTTATATTATTTCAAAAATGATTTCATGATAATTGTTGAGAAATCAACTTCCCAACACAGAAATATTTCTTACGAAATCTCGATTTTTTTTCCGCCCCACCTGACTATTTCGACATTTAAAACGCTTTGAATATTTAATCCCAAAACAATTAAATTTTGCCCCTTTTTTTCCTAGACCAGACTATAGAGCAACACTGTCAAGAGTTCTTCATCAATTCTGTCTAACCTTTTCATTTGTATCACCGATGTTTGCATCACTCTCTTGCTTACAAAAGTACGCCGTATTCCATCTTACAATTACGCGGTTGTGCACCCCGAACTCCCCGGTTTTCCCGCGGCATGCCGTCACTCTAAGAAGCCACTTTGTCTCCTCTCAAATTCAGTTCGATTTAAAGTTTCAGTATGACTATACACACGCGCCGTTCGGACTCCCACTTTTTACGCAGTTGTACTTAGCCGGTCAACGTTTGATGTGCGTCGCCGTTGTTAAGTCGCGCGATATATATTAAGTAAATGTATATAGACTCTGGGTTAAATAATTGCTTTACTCTTTTTACTTTCACTAATTAAGAATCGTGACGAGTTATGTAGTTTGGAGTTATTGTTATTCCACGATTCTACAGTTACTTAAACACAGTTTTTAATCTACCGATCTTTATAACACGGTCTCCCGCTTGTCGCAGTTTAATTAGACAAGCCGCTGGGGCAAATTTGCAATAATTTGCTTTACTTTCAGTACGTTGTTTTTATTAGAAGTTGACTGAGAGTTACTATTCTGAATAATTAGCTGTAGCTTTGTTTACTAGCATTATTCCAAGTACGAGGGAGTGATGAGAAGTTTCCCGGGTTGCAGAGCCATGGTTATTACGCTATCGATTTATGGTATTTTGAAGTATAAGTTAGTGTAGTTGAGGAACAGTTGTAAGTACTATTCATTATTAAAATTTGGCCTCGCTTATTCCCGACAGTGACTTTGCTATATATTAGGTGAATTTTCACTTATCCAATTTCCGTCAATCTGAAATTGATTTTTAACCAGTGTCATGCTAAGAAAAGTGAATTTAATTAATATTAAAAACTCTAATTTAGTTAATTAAATTTTAACGTCACACAAATTTATTACGCTCCTTTTTAAACTGTACAATTTTCTAACAGATTTAAGTACAGGGTGGCCATTTTATGGTGATACAGTACCTTATCTAGAAAACGGTAATAGTTACGACAAAAAGTTAAATACAAAAAGTTGTTTCGATTCGATTAAATTTTTATTTTATTTCACTTTTGCTTATACAGGATGTTTCATTGTGACGTGACACATGTCAACTTTCTTAATTTAAATGGGATACCCTATATATTATTACATATTTCGATTCTACTGTTAATTTGCAAAAGTTTTTATAATAACTCTATATTTGAATTCTTTATCGTTTTTGAGTAAATTGAGTTTTTAGATTTTTTTTAAAAAAACATTTTTAAAAAAAAATTTTTACCTATAAAACTTTAATGGAACTGACTAATATCCTAAACATACATTACTAAGGGTTCAATTCAACGAGTTTCCATGCTGGTCTTACCAATTAATATACAGGGTGTTAAAAATGGAGAGCAAAACAAACAGAACTTTAAATGTAAAAATCTCCTGTTTTTCAAATGGAACACCCTGTATATTTTTATTTCATCTGATTCAGCGTTCAATTACCTATCATTACTCGTATATATGTCCTATACCTAAAATGAACAGTTTCGATTTTATTAGCCGTTTTCTGATTTATCCCGGAATTTTGCCAGTAAATGAGATCAGAAACAAAAAAAAATCAAGATAGGCTTAGGAAATAACCTAATGCAATTGTTGACTTAAGTTGTTAAGATAAGTTAAGTATTTGATTTTGACGCCTGTATATATTGAATTTGATGTACATTTATTTGCTGCGTGTTTAATTTGTGAATCGTATTTTGCCTTGTGAGTGTTGGATTTGCATCGGGTTTGATATATATAC
Organism: Kuschelorhynchus macadamiae; assembly: GCA_030620095.1. Classification (NCBI taxonomy): domain Eukaryota; kingdom Metazoa; phylum Arthropoda; class Insecta; order Coleoptera; family Curculionidae; genus Kuschelorhynchus; species Kuschelorhynchus macadamiae. The sequence goes on from JAUTXW010003449.1 coordinate 503,798, forward strand.
CCATATTTTTGTATTTCATGGTAAATTTTGACTTTATGTAGATTTGATTTTCTGTATTTTGTCTATTTTATAGCACATATTTTTACATTTTGTATCAATATCTTTTTGATTTACATTTTACCCAATTATCTTTCATTTCAAGACTCGCAAGTACAACAACACTTTACAGGTTTAAATTAGATGCTAATCTAGCTAAAAGCAACAATCCCTATTATAGCTATCTGTAAAAGACGACAAGCTATCTCTGGTTGCGGGTAGTTTTTATTGAACAAAATCAATATTAGCTCGCCCGTAAATAATAATAATACAAAATAAAATTGACTACTGAATAAAATACGAGGTGAAGTCAAGGCATATGCTTTTTAGTGAATTTTTGAAACATCCTGTAGCATAAACTGCCTGCAATTTCTACTCTGTATATCGGTAACTTTGAAACCTGATTAAAAACATTTTAGTTTTTGGATGATCAACGTATCTTTGTTTTTAAAGGATATACAGCAATATTAGTATGGTGATGTTTTACCCATATTTCAGTTATGCTCACAAAAACGGGCCGTCTAGAATCCTTTGAAATTTGAAGTATCCCGGCTTGAAATGTCATCACAAATGATGTTATTAGTATTACTACTAAGAGAAGTGTTTTTATATTGTGCGAAATGGTACGAAGGCACTTAACGATAGACAACGCTAATAGAGCCATTGGTATGCTACAAGCTGGAATGAGTCAAGATGTTGCAAATCTAGTTCATGTTTCATAAAATGTGATCAGTAGATTAAATAAACGATTTCAAGAAACAGGTTCTGCGCCTGAAAGACCTCGCTTTGGAAGATCGCGATCTACCACCATAATGCAGGACCGTTTCGTTACTTTAACAACACGAAAAAATATGACTAGACCAGCTTCGGGAATAGCTCGTGATTTAAAAAGAGCCAGCGGAATTCAGGTCAGTTACAGAACTATCATAAACCGATTACATGCGGTCAATTTAAGGGCAAGAAGACCTTGGCGCTTTGTCCCTCTTACTATGGAACACAGTTGGAATCGCTTAGCCTGGTGTGGAGAAAGAATCGGCTGGAATGAAGAATATATAATATCAAAAATACATACCCTACCACCATACCCTTGCCTACACCAACTATGGAAACTACCTGCTCCACCGCCTCTACACAAACTGAGGTAACACCTACGGATATTCCCAGTACTACTGAAGGCTCCAGCAAGCTGGCTTGTAATAATACACAACGGTGGTACTATGTAGTCGTAAGAAATCTTCCTGCAGGGTTTATGCCTAACAACATAGTTCACTACGTTAAGGAAAAGCTTGGGACTACAGAGTTTATTCGATGCTACCACCTAATCAATCATATCTCAAATATTGATTTTAAAATTGGAACTCAGTTAAAAAAGTCAGCTGAAAAGCTTTTAGACAGCAATCTATGGCCACATGGCGTAGTAATAAAACGGTCAGCTGTATCCGAACTTACAGAAAAATCTACACCGAACCTCCCACCTCCCTCCACACCGAAAAAACTGCCCACCAACTCGAGCTCCGTCAGTTCACTGGTTGTCTCCTCTCCAATTTCTCAAAAGGGCACTATACTATCTTCTGACAAAGAGGCCATTGCTGCCTGCTACAGTCTTTCCAAGAAAGCTCCTACTGACCAAGAACCTATCTTTGATCCAATGTCTCCCCCAACAGTGAAGCTTACGCGAACCGAAAAAAGTTCTGATAACCGTTTCCTCATGTCTAGACTAAGAGAACCAGCCATTTTAAAGGCCTTCAAGTTATATCTCGCCTTCCTGCACGACCAACCTGCGCCAATTCACTTTGAAGGGTTTACAAATACAAGCACCAGGCTGTTTTTGGCTTCTGAAGGCATTCCTATAGATTATAGAACCCTACATAAGATATATTTCGATTTTCATGCTGCTTACGGATTTAACGCAGCAGAAGTGGAAGCGGATCTTGCAGCCTATGGATCCTACATATCTTCGGAGAGATCGATCCATCTTCAGAGGACCAGAGAATGCCATAAAAACGATTTTACCAGCAATTCTCCCAAAAAAAATTTTTAGAAAACACGACGTGTCCTGAGGAACTAGATTCCTCAAAACTTCCTGCTGTTACTAGTCTTAATAAAACTGACGAATTGTACCTATTTCTGGAAGAATTGGAGTTCCCCCAACTTGTTGCAATTACTGAGCACTGGCTGAATCTAAACGAACCCTTTTATATTGAGAGGTATACCACAATAGCTAGATATGACAGAAAAAACTCAGCTCATGGGGGAACACTGATTCTATCTCTAAATGGAGATTTCATGTCGGTATCTAAATATGATCATTTGTTAGCGGATAGCTCTTTTGAATTCTCTATGGTATATAATAAAAACCTTGATCTTTATGTAATTTGTATTTATAGATCACCACTAATGTACAATCATTTTTAAATAGCCTGGTAAGTTTGCTAGACAGTCTACCGATTAAAGGTAAAAAAATTCTATGCGGGGACTTTAATATTGACTATGCTACTGTTTGTGCCATCCAGAAATATCTAATTTCTATATTCGACTCTTTCGGTCTTTCAATGCATGTATCCTCGCCAACTAGAATTTCAAAAAACTCTTCTTCTATCATCGATTACATGGCGTCTGATTTTTCTCCATCAGAGGTGCAATCACAGGTCTATAACTCAGGTCTTTCCGATCACGAGGCGGTAATTTCCAGGTTTAGTTTACCTATTAGGCCCTTACCAAGATCTCGCCATCGGCCGCAAATTTCTCAGTATTTCATAATATTTGCTTTAACACCAATTGGAATTTTGAATCTGATAATGTCAACACAAACTTCAGAACTTTTTTAAATAAAACTTTAAGTGCTTTTAACAAGGCCTTCCCGCTTAAGAATATCAAACCTAAGCGGCATAAATCGTGGACCACGAAAGGAATACGAATTTCTGCTAAAAATATGCGCTCGCTCTCATATATAAAAAAATTCACCGACTCCTTTCTTATTCTCGACTATATCTCTAATTATAGGAGGATCTACACTACTCTTATTAAGTCAGCAAAAAAATTACACTACCGAAAACGTCTAACAAACTCTAATAACGTTTCAAAAGAAACCTGGTCCATCATCAATAACCTCAGAAACAAATCAAACCCTGTGACTCAGATCTTGCCAGGGGCTAATGATCTAAATGATTATTTTATTAATGTAAGCAAAAATGTTACCTCTAGTATCTCGCCAAGTTTGGACCCTCTTTCGTTTCTCCCTCCTTCAGAAAATTTAGCTGATAGCTTTTTCTTAAGTCCCGTTAGCAACACTGAACTATTGAAGGTAATAAATAATATCAAAAGTAAATATTCGTGTAGCACTGATGGCCTATCAATTAGAATATTCCTGAACTTGCCACTCCCAGTCATAGAGGCCCTTACAACATTAATAAATGAGTCCTTTATAAAAGGTGTATTCCCTGATTGCCTTAAAACAGCTATAATTATTCCACTTCATAAAGGCGGCGAAAAAACTAACTCTTGCAATTATCGCCCAATTGCACTACTACCAGTGCTATCAAAAATCATCGAAAGGCTACTGAAGAACCGTCTTATGCCATTTCTCCTGAAACATCAGATAATATCCCCGGAGCAGTTCGGATTTCTACCCAACAAGTGCACCAGTGACGCCATGTTCACGTTGCTTAGAGGCGTCTACTTATCTCTCAATAACAACCACCCAACTGCCTCAGTTTTTTGTGACTATGCGAAAGCCTTTGATTGTGTTAGTCATGAAATTCTGATAAACAAACTAAATTTTTATGGAATTCGTGGTACTTCTTTAAATTGGTTCAAATCTTATCTTGGGAAAAGGCAACAACTTGTAAGGGCTAATGGTTCCGATTCTGATTGTAAGTTGATTACAAGTGGAGTCCCTCAAGGTTCAGTCTTGGGACCTATTCTTTTTTTGTTATACATTAATGATATCACAAACCTTAAAATTAATGGAAGAATCTCCCTTTTGCTGATGACACAAGCATAACATGGAGTGATTTTGATACAACGTCTTTACACTCTAGTATCTCCAAAGACTTGGTTATAATTAAGGCTTGGTCCGATTCCAATATGCTTTGTTTTAACGTAGATAAAACAGTGGCGTTATCTTATAAGGGAACTTTACAACCACTTCAGGTACATAACAGCAATATTGAATACGTAGAGTCGGTTAAATTCCTGGGTTTAAATATAAATAACAACCTAAAATGGTCTAATCATATTGACACCTTAACTAAAAAACTTTCTACCGCCTGCTTCGCCATTCGATCAGTTTCAAAAGAACTAGACGTTCCTTCTGCCAGACTTACTTATTTCTCTTTATTTGAATCCCACCTCCGCTATGGCCTTCCCTTTTGGGGCTGCTGTACCACCGAGCAATTTCGTAGTATTTTTATGCTTCAAAAGAGAGCCATTCGTTATTTGTTTGGTCTAAATAATAGAGCTCACTGCCAATACTATTTCAAAAAACATGAAATATTAACACTTCCTGCATTATTTATTTTGGAAACGGTATGTTTGCTGAGAAAACATATAAACACCCTCCCAGAAAGGCCACAACATGTATACCCTACCAGAAACTCTAGGCATGATATTTATCTTCCCATTCCTTCCACAGAATTAATAAAAAAATCAATTATTTACAACGCCATAAAACTTTACAACAATCTGCCAGTACATTTAAAATCTATCCCTATGCTTCCACAATTTCGAAAAAACACCAAAGCATACCTCATTGAGAGACCATTTTACAGCGTTAATGATTTTTTTTTCAGTGAGTAAGTCTCTTTAAATTGTCACTAAACTCGCTTGTTTACTTAAATCTTTTGTGAGTCATGTCCTAACTCGTAGCATAGAATTTTGTAAATCATTATATAGGGAAAAGAACTGTCGAACATTCACTTAAAACTTAATTATTTTTGTTAGGTATTGGATTAAAAACAATTTAATTCTTTTTGTATACTACATTCTACACTAGTTCAATATACCTTCTGTTTAACATCACAATTATTTGTATAACTATAATAACATAGAGTTTAAGGTCGCATAGTTGCAATTTTGATTTCAATGTCATCGAAATTATTCACCTCGTACATGTGTGTTTGTTTACTTTTATAAGGTTATCATGATTCATTTACTGTTTGCAATGTTATGTTATATTCTAACGTGTGTTTTACGATTTGGTAAATTGATAATTTACATTTTTAAAAAAAAGCACTGACCTGTCGAAATTATTTTCGATTAATGTTTTGATATGTCTTATTTTTAGGTATATTTTGCTTTGTCCATAAAATTGTAAAATTTTTCTGCGGCAATAAAGCATACTTTTGTTTTGTTTGTTTGTTTGTTTGGGACAATGTCATGATCACACACATCACATGAAACCAGAGTGTGCTTGCATAGTGATACCAGGAGATTGAGGATTTGGAGAGACACCGGAGGACGCGTTCGACCTTGTCTAGTACAAGAGGCTCATCCTTACGGAGGTGGAGGAATAATGGTTTGGGCTGGGATTTTTTACGGTGGTCGTACCCGATTGTACTTATGCGACGGTACCATGAATGGTGAGACTTATCGATACGATATCATAAATGATATCGTTGAAGAATACAGGTATAATTTTGAACCTAATTTTATATTTCTGGATGACAACGCTCGCCCCTATAGGGCTAGGATTGTACTTGATCAAATCCAGGAAAACCAGATCTTAATGCTATAGAAAATGTCTGGGATTTTCTAAATAGAGCTATTCGTTCACACCATCACCCACTGAACACTCTACAGGAATTGCGAAACATTTTACCTGTTATATGGGATCAGCTACCACAAGGCGCTATTCACAATTCCATAAGGAGCATGCCTATACGTATTCAAGCAATGATAGAAAACAACGGCCTTCATATAGAATATTAGTCTTTTTTCCATTAAGCTGATACCATTTTTTTAGTTTTGTTGAGTAAATTTATACATTTTCTTTATTACTACCTACCATGAATAAATTTGTAAAAGAGATGTTTTTGTAACTTAACTTCAACATCAATAACTTCCTTCCATATGAACAATAATCTGTGCTAAATGATGCTTTTACCATTTTGAAAAAAAATCAACCCTATTTCGAATGGAATTTTTAATATTCACATTTTTATGGGTGGGTAAGAGAATTACGGGTAAAACATCACCATACTAATATTGCTGTATTTTCTTTAAAAAGTAAGATACGTTGATCATCCAAAAATCAAAATGTTTTTTAAAGAATCAGGCTTCAAAGCTACCGATACACAGTTTAAAAATTGCAGGCAATTTATGCTACAGGGTGTTTCAAAAATTCACTAAAAACATATGCCTCGACTTCACCCTGTATCTTATTCAGTAGTCAATTTAATTTTGTTTTATTATCATGCAATAATTTTTGAAATAATATAATTTTAGGTTATAAAGGCAAATTTTTAATTATTCCAACTATAAGTAACATATTTTGTTTGTAAAAACACCCTTTTTTTGATTATCCCTAATTTTTTTCCATGTGGGTGTTTTGGAATTAAAATACCATATTAGTTCCCCTGCACTAAAATATTCTGAAAGTGCAAAAACTACATTTAAAAAAAATTGCGAAGGTGAATTTTAATGGTGTTAAACTGAAGTCCTGTGGAGTTAAAAGTGATGTCAATTGGACGTCTAATACTAACGTCCATTGGACGTATAAAAATTAACGCCATTTAGCTCTGACTTTTAATCGTCATAGACATCTTTTTTGTGATAAAAAATAACGTCTTTTGTCCCAATATGATGTTGTCTTTAAGGCGTCATTTAGGCTTCAGGTGCTATCTAGTTAGTTATATAAATGTACCTTTACTTTTATTACAAATCTTGAATAGTAACCTATAATATTGCTCCCCTCATAATAGTAACAGGGTAGTGTTTCTAGGCAAGACGTGTTGTGTCCGAGATTGTATTGTTTGACCGGAGAAGAAATAGCGACATTATACTAGAAATTCCCTTGCGGTACTATAGATTTTTTTCGTGTCTACCCAACGGGCCGGGTATGCGGTCAAATGGGTTACAGCTGATTTAATTTAAAAAAAATCTTATGTTAGAATTTGGAATTACAAATTTTGGGCCATTTTGAGCCCTTCTGCAAGTTTCAACAAAGGGCACTCTGTATGCACTTACAGAAAATAATTGATGGTTAAAAAAAAGATCATAACCCCAATTGTGGGTCCCCTGTAGAGGTTTCGACAAAGGTCGCTCTATATTCACGTACAGAAAATAATTGATAACTAAAAAAAAGATCATTCATAGTTTTGCCTAATCCTTTATACCCCAAAAACAGAAAAACAGGGCCGGAAAATAGCTGATGACTAAACAAAAGAAAACGAGAGCCCTTTGGGTCCCCTGTGCTCCTGGATCCCCTAGCGGTATAATAGTTTCGTTACTGATTCCCGCACCAGTAGACCGTTTTTGTTTGCAGTATTTTTAACTTAGGTTTTTTCGTCAATAGTAATTCGATCGGCAAACATGTCAAAAAGTTTTAAGCCGAAGGATTGCCGCGTGGTCTAATGCAGACAGTCAAAACGGAAGTAAGAAAAATTGTTCTGTAGTTGAAAACAAACATGTGCAGCTGAATAACAACGTCTTGATCCTGAATACAACAAACAAGGTGTAAACAAGCCACGGAGTTTGTAAAATAGTTGAGGTTTAGAAAGTCATAAGTTCAAACATCATTGAATTTTGGGAAATATGGCGTTAGGATAAAAAAAATATCAAAAATTTTATTAGGACGATATGTGAAATCTCCGACGGGTTGTATTAGACAGGAGATATCACAAGACAAGTAAAAACTATTAAGAAAGGTTTCCATTCCAGAATTATTATGCTCTTCGTTACAAAAAATATCATCCTTTAATTCTAGATGCGGCGAAGAACGGAATCAATAGTTGCAGTTAAGGTTATACATAGGTATACCTCCTACCGGAACATCTAGTATTTGTACTTAGGTAGAGTTGCGTAACAACGCCGCGCCGGCCGCAGCGTCCACGATACAAGTTCAAAATCTATTCCTAACTTCTTCAACAATTGTATCTACACTAATTTTTGGATAATAAATTTATATTACTGGTTCTTTCTTTCTCTGAAAAATGATTAGAGTGGTTTAAAACTTTATTTTTCAGGATTTTAAAATTTGCTTCATTAAAAAGCTTTTTTGATTTCCGAATTTCAAAGTACTAATGAGAATTAAAATAGTCGGTAAATTTCCTTTACCTAGAAATTCACTTTCCTTTTATTAAGAAAGTGTGACTCAACTTAGTTCAATTCAAACATTTTTATTGGGTGCCATTTTGTTCCGTCATATTGGACTCCTACCACTAATAAAAATGTTTGAAAAGACAGTATATATGTGTAACTAAATGACTATATACTGAACTAAATTGAGTCAGACTGCACTATCCCTAATAAAAGGGAAGAGTCATAACAAGGGAAGTTCCGGGTAAAAGAAATTTACCGATTTTTTTGATTTATGAATTTCGAAATACAATTAAAAATATTCAAAATAGATTGACGCTTTTAGAATAAAGGCTAATAAAGCTATTTTAAAAAACCTGTTTAAAAATATACCTCGAATTTTCGTAATGCTCGTAGAAAAGGGCTTTACTTTCATATATGAATGACAAAATACTACCCTTAATGTACGGGAGGGGATCAATTATTCTTGTGGGGGTGGGGAGACTGAAGTCCCATAGCTCCTCCCTGATTGCGCCACTAGTCTTAAACATGGTAGTTGGCCATAACCATCTGCGACAGGAAAAAAATAAATTCGCGGATAGTTGCTTAATACTTACATTACATACATACATAGAAAAAAGTGTTCTTTTTTTCTAGCGCCCTTTAAGATGAAAATACGTCATAGTGAGTTGCAGACAAACCAAAAACTGTATGTGAGAAAAGGGGGATTGCTTATATTATTTCAAAGTCAAATGTTATTACTACTAGAAAATCAAAAATACCCTTTCAAGGTTGAGGTGAAATATTGCACTTCTACAGAGGGTCGTTCGTCAGAGGAATTGCAGTTCACGTCATAAGGTTGGAGTGAAAAGTGTACATTGCGACTACTAAAGTACAGTGTCGACGCAAAGATGGATGTATAATTTTACACATGTTGACAAAAAATTTAATTAAAAGAATTGATTAAAATAACATTGAAATAAACTGCTCATTAAAACAAACGATACAATTTTTTTATCAATCTTACGAATCTTTATTTTAAAATTTAATGAACGTTTTTTTAGCATTTAGGATCAAAAAGCTATTTATATAATCATAAAGCTATTTTTTATCCGGTTTCGCCAGCACCTTCGGCTTGGAATATTTTTTAAATTTTACTCTCTACCCACAGACGTGCATGAAAAACAAAGATACAAATAAATATATTTAAGGCGCTGCTGTGCTGCTGGCAAAAAGCGAGCGCGGAGTTGCCACCTGGGTAAAAGAATAATCAGCACGTAGGTTGAAATATTTTGGAATTTGTTTAAATATATTAAATACGATTTTTCTACTACTACTTTCAAAAATACCTGACTGTTCGTTTATCTGTAACGTCAAGATTAAGTTAAATCGGGAAATAACCCTTAAGAAGAATAAGATGGCAACAATGTGATGTATCTTTCGCATTCCTTAGCCCAACTATTTAAAGACTTTCGATGAAAATCGACGGCATTCGTTGTTTCGATTTAGGTTTAATCGTTTCTATCGATTTTGCAATTAAAGGGTAGCTCGGCCGGGGACATTAATGCGTTATAAATAATCCTGTTTAGTGGCGATTCATTTAAATATTTAAAAGTTGAAATATATCCTAATATAATAGAACTAAAAATATTTACAAAGCTCGCAAAGAAGTGATTTGTAAATATTTATACCGTAAAGTCTTAGGATATGGGTTAGAGCTGTGTAGTTCGCGAACGAATTAGTTCAAAAGATTGAATCTTTGAACTGGACTAAACGATTCGATCACCGATACTGAAACGAATGAATCACATTGTACTAAAATAAAAGACCGCTCGTTGCCGCTATAATTGAAACGAACTTAACCAACCAACGCCACGGTGACCGAAAGCCATGATTGAATTCTCGCTTGCCTTCGTTCCGTCCTCCGATTGCGCCCGACCTGCGCCGATTTTTCGCAAAGTTCGAGTCGAGCTCGTGATCGGTCAAACGTTCTGTTTGGTTTGCAAGATGACTTTTATTTCTTACTCCCTTACTCATTTAGTTTAGCACGCGTCTTGCGGATTGATTGGTTTTATTGAGGCCATCTCATTCTAGAAACAAAAATTATAAAAAGACGCATCTATTCTTTATATTAGATAGACATCACCGATACACTATATTATGTATTATAATGCACTGATTGTGTTGTTTTGTTAGTTAATTGCCTAATTAGTATCAGAGTTGTAGGTGGCGCGTTCAGCAGCGTCAGTGAAACTTCGATTCGCAGTATTTAGATTGTTGTTTTTAAATGTAAATAGGTGATTTTAAGAAAGTATTATTGGTGGTTATAAATAAAAATTACCCCAAAAAGAAGTGATATATGGTTTCACTTTGAAGTTTTAAAAGATAAATGTTCCGCGAAGTGTTTGTATTGTAAACAAATTTTATTTACAAAAAATGGTTCAATGGACAATTTACATGTAAATATATGCTTTTATTTATTTAAGTTGCAACCATTATTTTATTTTATGCTCATTTAAAACTTAAGAAAAAAATGTATGAATTTATTTTATTTGTTTGTTGATTTTCGTATTCGCACTATTCGCAGTAAAACATAAAACACTTAGGTATTTCAATTTCTTTTTCATTCCTTTTTTAAAATTCATATTCATATCCTACCATATCAATATCAATCACTAAAATGACTTAGTTCTTTTGGTATATGTTGCACTGCTCCAGTATTTTACTGTTAGCAATCAGTGAACTAAATGAACTAAACGATCGAATTTTTTGTACTATTCACTTTACTGATCGAGATCGAACGATGCAAATCAGCAAAGTGAACTAAACTTCCCAGGTCTAATATGGGGACCACTTATTATTTCATAGTTTTCAATTTTTCATAAAAAAGAAGAAATGTAAAACGGTATTAACCTTATCTTTAAAAACTATGTATGTTTTTTCCAATAAAAGGAATATTAAAAAGTAACGTCATAATATATTTATTTATTTTGTGAATAGCTGGAATAATTTGTGATTTTTTTCTAAACAATGTTTTCTCATAATTGTATGTTTAAAACGAGAAATATTTTGTAAATCTATATTTTTGATTTCAGGATATTTACGGAGGCAATTACAGAAACCGCCAAAAATGCAATAGAACATCAATCAAGGAATGGGAAAAGTCAAAACATTTTCATTTTTTGCCTAATACTTTTTACTACTCCCTGCAATATGTAAAAATGTAAAACGTATTACTAATTATAAATGCAAGAAACAAGATTATAAAAATTCATCAAAATGCATTAAAAAACTATGTTAAAATTTTCTATTAACAAAATTAACATACATTTGTCGGAACAAAGGTTTATTGATTTATTGATGGGTAATTTATTTACTTAAAATATGTTTTACCATATTACATTACTTGGCAATCATTAAGTTGGAAACAACTTTAGAGTAAGAATTCTTACTCTAAGGAAACAACCGATTTACCTATTTATTTATTATTTTCATGCAACATATTCAACAATGTAATGTTGAAAGGCTGTGCTTCAAAAAAAAATTGCACGGATTATATTTTGATAAGAATATTTCCCGACTTAAAACTAATTAGGCACAAAAGTAGCAACAAAATAAGTATTTATCTTAAAACAACAGTAATAATGGAGTAATAAACCAGCTTTGTTTTTTCTGTCTTCAGCTCACGTAAGTGGAAGAAGTTATTATATATTCATACGCATTTTTTTAGGTATTAGTATCGCTAATGAAAGTGACACCTTATTTAATATTTTGTTTTCTGTTTGTATAATTAAATTACTTCTAGAATATGTGTAGTTGTGTTTATTATGTATGTCCATGTTTTTGTCAAGATTGTTAGTAATATTTTAAATTATGTACTGGTTCCAACTTGTAAAAGTGTTTTTTTTATTAATAAGTATTTTTAAAATGTTTTAAGTTTTATATTTTTTTTTACCCCTTCATGATTTGTTTCTAATTATATTCTAATAAACTTAGTTTTGTGATTTTAATAATTCAGTTAATAATATTTATTATTTGTAAGTATCAAATTTTATTATCTTTTACTCTAACCTAGCAACGCTACATTGGTATTGCTTTTATTATTGATTATTCGCTGAATATATAAGATTCAACAAATGAAAAATAAATGACGCCCTAAATGGATCAGAGCATTACCATCTTTCAGTAGAGTTGGAATTCATTGAAAAATATGATCAATTTCTTTTAGAAAATAAAAAAAAACCAATGAAAAACTTTGTTTGACTGAAAAAGTGCCATTAGCCAAAAAATAAGTTCATATAAGTAATAAGAAAAAAAATTATAAGTACATATACATACCAAAATAGGCTTCTTATAAGAAAGAATTACAAAATATCTGGAGCCAATTTATTTGCCCACCTGGCAGTTTGCTAGTTGATTCTGATTGGTTTGAAATTTATCATAAAACTATGTATATTCATCAATTTAAAATGTATTTGTCTATTTTTCTATTTCTATAGTTCAAATACTTGTAAAAGATTTTAAATACAAGCAAAGTACTTAAATTACTTTACTTGACAAAAATCAAGTACAATTACCAGTTACTTGAAAATTCAAATACTTTTAAAATTTGAAATTAATTGTTATTTGGTTTGTCTTGTTGATTTCGTAAGTATTTGGACAAACACTTTTTGTCAGTACTTGTAACAGCTCTGCTTGAAATTAATACTTCTGAGAAAAAGTGATTACATGCGACTTTTTTTGGTTTAGCAATCTATTCTGCAAATCCATAATTTAAGTAATACTGTTTCACACTCGCCTAAAAGTCATACCACCAGATAATATAATTGTTATTTCTATAATGAAATAGTGCTGACCAACGCAACGTCTATTTATAAAACAGGAACTTCATTTTCCAGGCGTCGGATTCTAGCAAAAAACTTCTGGTTTTAATTAAGCAATAATATAGGTAATATTCTGGCTTTATGCCACCAAAATGTCTAAAAATAAAATTTATATGTCAGTCAAATCGCATATTTTTTGTAGCCATGTCTCCCAAGAAACCTGTTGAAAATTTAAGTGCTTTATGTTTAAAATTAATAACAGAAATTCTTTTAGATGCTATCAAGTGTTTAGGGGAAAACTGTGTAAAAAAATTTAAAAAATATTTTAGCAAACTGCCAAGAACTTTAAAGGAACATATTCTGTTAGGTGTTTTAGAGTTAACACCACTAAGTTCTTTAACTAAGTGGATTACCTTTTGTGTACTTAAGTATAACTGTAGTAAGTTTGATTGCAGAGAGTTGTCGCCAAAATTTCATGAACAGTTTGCACAAAAGTTGGAAAATGTGTATTATTTGAATTTAATTGATGCGCAGGTAAATATACTATTTAGTTGATATTTAGTTTTAGAGTGTATATTTTTGAGATGCATAATTATGTGTCGATTTCCCAATTCGTATTTTTTTTAAAATTAAAACTACATCTTTGTAATTTCATGTTTTGTCAAGAAGAATACGACACGAAAAACAGTTTAAGATATACGAAGAGAATCAAATTCTAACATTTTGTATTTGTGAATGCGAACTTTATTTTCCAAGCTAATTAATTATTTTTCAAGAAAAAGTTGACATTTTTTATCTATTTCATTTTGTAAAAATATTTTAAGAACAAAATCTTTTAAGGTTTTACTTACACAGAATAATAAATTTAAGAAGGTACCTTTCACCCACAAATATCCCATAAAAACTGAATCAACTATCAAAATTAAGACAAAAAATTATTACGCCTACGCCCATGACACTCGTGACCTAAACTATTTTTGGTTTAAATTTCAAACGAACAATTGTTGGTGAAAAGTTTATTTACACACGCACACATAACAACACACCACACACAATCTGTTGCATCATCAATGTGGTCATTGATAGAAGAAACCTCATTACTATAGTACAGGAAACGCGTCGACTATTGAAGGTTTTATTTACCGATTAAGAACAAATGTCCTAAGGAAAGCAGTTTTATAATAAATACGACGTTTCACAACTTTATTGTTGCATCCTCAGGACACACTTATAAATTCTATATCCTGCGCGAAACTCAAATTATCAGTCTTTACCTATTCCGTTGGACCGCAGATATTTCCCAGATATTAGATTTTTAAATGGTTTTCGTTAACGTTTCTCTTGTTGCTATGTTAGAGTGGTGTATTGTTTAGGGTTAGTATCCAGTAAAAAAATAAAAGTGTTTTGTTAAATTGTCGACGTTTCGCAACTTTATTGTTGCATCGTGAGGACACAGATTTTATATCCTGCAAGAGACTCATATTACTCTTTACCTACCCCGTTGGTCCTAGATATTTCCTATCCACAAATAATACACTACTCTAACAACAAGAAAATCGTTAATGAAAACCATTTAGAAACTTAACTAAAGACTAATAATATGGGTTTCATGCAATATATAAAAAATATGTGTCCTGAGGGTGCAACAATAAAGTTGCGAAACGCCAACAATTAAAAAAAAAGGCTTATGTTTTTTTACTGGATCCTAACCCCAAATAATACACCACTCTAACATAAAAACAAGAGGATCGTTAACGAAAACCATTTAGAAACTTAATATCTGGTAAATATCTGCGGACCAACGTAATAGGTAAAGACTGATAATACGGGTTTCATGCAATATATAGAATCTATATTTGTCCTGAGGATGCAACAATAAATAAAGTTGCGAAACGTCGACTATTTAAAAATAGACTTTTGTCTTTTTTTACTGGATCGTAACCCCAAATAATACAGCTTTCTAACATAACAACAAGAGGATTGGTAACGAAAACCATTTAGAAACTTAATATCTGAAAAATATATGCGGACCAACGGAGTAGGTAAAGACTGATAATATCTATGTGTCTTAAGGATGCAACAATACAGTTGCGAAACTTCGTTTTTTTTTACTGGACCTTAACTACAAATAATACACTACTCTAACATTTTTTAACATTGTTCCGGATTATTGGATTTTTACCAAAATATGACCCTTAATTTTTGGTCAATTTAAAGTCAATCTTGTAAGTAGTGTTTAAGTTATGCCGCGAACTGACAGATAGATAGACCGATAGATGGACCGACGGATTTGATAAAACATATTTTTTGGTATTTAGGGACCCTAAAACGTGAATATATGTAAAACCTGAAGGGTTAATTTTTCAACATTACAAACATTTTATTTGTCTGTCATCTTGAATTAGTAACACAGTTTTACTAGTTGATCCCTATACCACAATTACTTATGACACACAATTTGAAATCAATCCATAAAGTACGTTTTTTAGGCCAAGTTTTTAAATATTTTATTATACCGCCATTTTGTTCCACCATCTTGGATTCGTACCAAAATTTCACCAGTTGATTCCAACATAATACTTGATGTTTACGCTATTTTGTTCGGCCATCTGGAATTAGTATGAAAATTTTACTAGTTGACCCCTATATCTCAATTAGCCATGCCACACAATTTGAAACAAATCCATTAAGTAGTTTTTTTAGGCTGAATTTTTAAATATTTTATTAAGCCGCCATTTTGTTCTGCCGTCTTGGATTCGTACCAAAATTTTACCATTTGATTCCAACATAATGTGCAAAATTAGAGATAATTTGGATTTTTTTTGACATTTCACTAGGCCCCCATTTTGTTTCGCCATATTGGATTTTTACCAAAATATTACCAGATCATCCCTATATGAACTTTAATTTTTTTATGCAACTTTGAAGTCATTCGGACAAGTAGTCTTTAAGCTATGCCGTAACCTGACAGACAGACCGATAGATCGGCAGACGGACCGTCGGAATTGATAAATATATTTTTTGGATATGTAAGAGCTGAGAGGGTGATTTTTTTACGATTACAAATGTTTTGGTCGCCATTTTCTTCGGCCATCTTGAATTAGTACCACAATTTTACTAGTTGAGCCCTATACCACATTTAGTTATGGCACAATTTGAAATCAAACCATTAAGCAGTTTTTTCAGGCTGAATTTTTAAATATTTTATTAAGCCGCCAATTTGTTTACCCATCTTGGATTCGTACCAAAATGTTACTAGTTGATTCCAAAATACTACTTGATTTTCTTGCAAAATTTGCGATAAATTAGATAAGCATTTCTTTAATAATAATTTATCCGGTCATCCACATATAACCCTTAATTGTTGGCCACATTTTGAAGTCATCGGGTAAGTAGTTTTTTAGCTACGCCGCGAACAGATAGACAGACCAAAGGAATTGAGAAAACATTTCCTCCCTGTATTGTAAGCAACCTATTTTGACACTGCTTTGACTGACGTAAGTGAAAGTTACTCAACAAGGTATTGGTTGCCCTTAACGACAGGATGTAAGTCAATTTACATCCCTAGGGAAATAATAATCTAAAATTATTATAAGTAGCTTTAATTTTTGATTTCATCAACATATTACAAAAATCTGGACAAAAATCCGGTGATATTAATTGAAATGAATATTAATGGTACAATTATTACAATTATTCACATTATTAACAAAATTTGGAAACACGTTTTCTCGTTTCTTCTCGATGTGTATTACATTTTCTGACTTCACAGATCCTTCATTTCTAATCAATGTTTCTGTCACTGTTCAAGTACTGCAAGGGACTTCTGGCTGGGTCTTATTGTATACAATTTTATTCGCTACTTCCTTTTTATTATTGAGGCTCTCAGCTACATAACTTTCCGCAATAGTAGCGGATTTCCATCCACCATGTCGTTGATAGCTAATACATCAACTCCAGTATTTGCTAATAAAGTTGCCAACGTTCTTCTAAAAGAGTGTCCAGTATACATTTTGAAGTTCTCAAACTTTGGAAATTTCGCAATTTTACTTGGAATTGACGAACACGCATTTTTCCCGACAGGCTGGTTTAAGCACTTTCCATTTTGATATCGCATAAAGAAGCGCGGATTAATAGTCGTCATGTGGGATCTTGTATCAATGTACTTTTGAATTATTTTGAAATGACAAACCCGAGTGTCGTCACTTTTTGTCACTGTAAATGTACGTGACATTCCATTTTTGGAGTCAGAAATGGTCAGAATTATGACTTCTTGACTTATTTTAACGTTGTCCATTTTCATTTCATAGAGTTCATTAGAACGGCACGCTCCAGCAACTCCCATTACCATTACGACCTTCCTCAATAAGTATATATCATCGGGGGCCTCAAGCATGAACTTATTCACATCTTTCCTGTTAAACACATTCAATTTTTTGGGTCGCTTGATTCTTCTATGTCTGAAACATCCATTTTGTCCACACAGAATCAAACAATTCGACTTCTTCAAACTTTTCGCTATGAATTGTCAACTTGACGTTGTTGATAAAATAAAAACTGTTTATGTTGCTCTGGCAACGGATCACGGCTGCCTTCATAATTTAATCAGAATGCTATCGAATGTAATGATAATGAAAATCCAAAAATATATCCAGCATTTTCTTGTAAACATACATTACAGGGGGGGGAAAAAAGGAACTTTTTTGCCAGCCCTCGCTATCGCTCGGGCGCAAACTCGTCCTCGACTAGTAAATGTTACTTACATCCCTTATAGTATAATTTATTATTTAGTCGAAAAAAGGTATGAAGCAGCATATAAATCATTTAAGAATTGGTGCCAAAGCAAGACAGCTCAGCAATCTGAGAAACCTTGTTTTTGGCGTATTTCCACGAAAAAAGTGCTATATTGAAGTCCCCATCCAGCTTATGGTGTGAGTATTCGATGTTGAAGTCCACCCTTTTTATAGAGGAAAATATAGATATTTCTAAGTATCCAAAACTTCGAGCATTTTTGAAAAGAAAAAATGATGGTTATAGACCCAAAAAATCGAATGTGTTTAACAGGAAAGATGTGAATAAGTTCATGCTTGAATCCGCTACTATTGCGGAAAGTTACGTAGCTGAGAGCCTCAATAATAAAAAGGAAGTAGCGAATAAAATTTTATACAATAAGACCCAGCCAGAAGTCTCTTGCAGTGCTTCAACAGTGACAGAAACATTGGTTGGAAATGAAGGATCTCTGGAGTCAGGAAATGTAATACACATCAAGAAAAAACGAGAAAAAGTCTTTCCAAATTTTGTTAATAATGTGAATAATTGTAATAATTGGACCATTAATCTTCATTTCAATTAATTTCACCGGATTTTTGTCCAGATTTTTGTAATATGTTGATGAAATCAAAAACTAAAGCTACTTATAATAATTTTAGGTTATTATTTCCCTAGGGATGTAAGTTGACTTACATCCTGTCGTTAAGGGCAACCAATATCTTGTTGAGTAACTTTCACTTATGTCTGTCAAAGCAGTGTCAAAATAGGTTGCTTACAATACAGGGAGGGGGAAAATAACTATTTCTTCATTACAATATTTTATTATAATTAATTAATTAAAGTTAAATACGCAATCTAAGATTTCAGCCGATATGTCTTAAAGTTTTTTAATGTATGTGTTAAATTCCGAAAAGCTCCACATACATAAAAAATGAAAAAGGTGCTGCTAGGATATTTTAAATGTTTTGTGGGGTTAAATAAATAACTCCTTAATATAACACAGACGTCTGGTAACAACCTATACAGCTTCCAATCTTAGACGAAAATACGATTGATTACGGGTTATTTGTACTGTCGGTAAAATACAATTTTTTACATCGACACAACTATGTATATACAAAATTACAAGTTCTCATAATATTATGTCTATAATCAAATATGGCAAGTACTTTAAAAAATAATTACCATTAGGCCGCGTCCAGATTTGTACCACGTCCTGCAACCGTACCACATCGCGAATCACGTTGTGAACTTCATATCGCAACTTATGCATGCCGCCTCGAACAACATTTCGAACCTCTCACCGCAACCATTGACGCGTTCCACTGCATTCTGATTTTTAATTCTCCGTCAGTAGTCATTTCAAATTTCAAAATGGATGTTGCCGCAGCAGCGTTAATTTATATTCATTACACTTTATCAGTTAAAAAGCTTAAACAAAAACACAGGCGATGCGATGGTGGCAAACAGAAATATTTAGAAATAGATTGAAATATGGTCCAAAGAATCTGCTTGCGGATTTAAAGATGCAAAAAATTAATGGTCATTATAAAAATTTCACTCGAATGCCAACAGCAGATTTTGAATATCTTCTTATGCAATACCTTTCCTGGTTTCTTTTATTTAGCCCTCTCCCGTAGAAAGGAAGAAAGCAAATTAGTTACTTTCTTTTTGCATTCTTCCACCGTTGAGTATAATTTATCAGCTACTTGAACCCATGAATCATATTTTCTCTGTTTGTTATAATATAGTGCATGTTTCGCATTCCATAGATGTTCATGGTTCCTATATAAATCAATTAAGACAAGGGTGCTATCCTCGGTCAACTCCATGTCGCTAGCCGATAGCCAAAATAAAGATTAATTAAACAAATTTGTCTGTCTGTCCGTCCAGACATATTCAACGCCGTAGCGCAATAATCCTTTGATTTACCGACAAGTCGTGGATCGCGACGTACCTCGAACTGCAACGATTGTGCGCTCCTTGTTCGGCACGAGATTTGGTGTGCATCGTGGTACAAATCTAAACGCGGCGTTTCATATTCCTGTTATGTCCTGTTATTATAATCCACGCATTTTAATTTGTTCGCGAAGTTATCTAAACTACCACTCGTTATTTTGTTACATCGCATCGCGTGCCAAACCTATTTTCAACACGCGCTACATTTATTCCATTCGCATCTGATTATTAAACTGTGACATTGTATTACATTATTTGTCCGAGGTTCAAAATTTCAAGGCTTTCGCGACGCTATATCAGAATAGGCATTTTGAAAAGTAGGACTTTTTAACTCGTTATGGGCCCAACAATTTGTAAGTATCCCCCTAAATGCCTTGAGCGTGTGATAATATGTAAGTAGATCGAAAATTAGAATACATTTTACATATGCTCTATCTAACTTTGAAAAGTTTTAGCCAGTATTTGATGTCCAATGTTGTATACCATATGCACGTATATAAATAAAAGTGTTGCTGGTTGTAGTTATGGTCAAAAATTAAGGGTCATATGTAGATGACCTGATAACATTTTGGTAAAAATCCAATATGGCCAAACAAAATGGCGGCCTAGTGAAATGTTAAAAAAATTATTACTAAAAAACTATTTATCCAATTTATCTCAAAGTTTGCACAAACATCAAGTATTATGTTGAAATCAACTGGTAATATTTTGGTGCGAATCCAGGATGGCGGAACAAAATGGCAGCTTAATAAAATATTTAAAAATTCAGCCTGAAAAACTGCTTAATGGATTGATTTCAAATTGAGCGCCATAACTAACTGTAGTATAAAGATCAACAAGTAAAATTGTCATACTAACTCAAGATAGCCGAATAAAATGGCGACCAAATAAAATGTTCGTAATCGTGAAAAAAATACCTCCTCAAGTTTTACATGCCCTCACGTTTTCACGTCCCTAGATGTCAAGAACATGTTTTACCAATTCCGCCAGTCCGTCTGTCGTTCTGTCTGTCAGTTCGCGGCATAGCTTAAAGACTACTAACCCGATTAACTTCAAATTTTGACCAAAAATTAAGAATCATATGGGGGTATAATATTTCGATAAAAGTCCAGTATGGCGAAACAAAATGGCAGCCTAGTCAAATGTTAAAAAAATTATTATTAAAAAATACATGTCAAATTTTGCACAAACATCAAGGATTTTGTTGAAATTAAATGGTAAAATTTTCGTACGAATCCAAGATGGCGGAATAAAATGGCGATATAATAAAATATTTAAAAATTCAGCCTGAAAAACTAAACAAACAAACAAAAGTATGCTTTATTGCCGCAGAAAAATTTTACAATTTTATGGACAAAGCAAAATATACCTAAAATAAGACATATCAAAACATTGATCGAAAAGAATTTCGATAGGTCAATGCTTTTTAAAAATGCAAATTATCAATTTACCAAATCGTAAAACACACGTTAGAATATAACATAACATTGCCGCAAAACAGTTAATGAATCCTAATAACCTTATAAAAGTAAACAAACACACATGTACGAGGTGAATAATTTCGATGACATTGAAATCAAAATTGCAACTATGCGACCTTAAACTCTATGTTATTATAGTTATACAAATAATTGTGATGTTAAACAGAAGGTATAATGAACTAGTGTAGAATGTAGTATACAAAAAAGAATTAAATTTTGTTTTTAATCCAATACCTAACAAAAATAATTAAGTTTTAAGTGAATGTTCGACAGTTCTTTTCTCTATATGATGATTTTCAAAATTCTATGCTACTAGTTAGGACATGACTCACAAAAGATTTAAGTAAACAAGCGAATTTAGTGACAATTTAAAGAGACTTACTCGCTGTAAAAATCATTAACGCTGTAAAATGGTCTCTCAATGAGGTATGCTTTGGTGTTTTTTCGAAATTGTGCAAGCATAGGGATAGATTTTAAATGTACTGGCAGATTGTTGTAAAGTTTTATGGCGTTGTAAATAATTGATTTTTTTATTAATTCTGAGGAAGGAATGGGAAGATATATATCATGCCTAGAGTTTCTGGTAGGGTATACATGTTGTGGCCTTTCTGGGAGGGTGTTTATATGTTTTCTCAGCAAACATACCGTTTTCAAAATAAATAATGCAGGAAGTGTTAATATTTCATGTTTTTTGAAATAGTATTGGCAGTGAGCTCTATTATTTAGACCAAACAAAAAACGAATGGCTCTCTTTTGAAGCATAAAAATACTACGAAATTGCTCGGTGGTACAGCAGCCCCAAAAGGGAAGGCCATAGCGGAGGTGGGATTCAAATAAAGAGAAATAAGTAAGCCTGGCAGAAGGAACGTATAGTTCTTTTGAAACTGATCGAATGGCGAAGCAGGCGGTAGAAAGTTTTTTAGTTAAGGTGTCAATATGATTAGACCATTTTAGGTTGTTATTTATATTTAAACACAGGAATTTAACCGACTCTACGTATTCAACATTGCTGTTATGTACCTGAAGTGGTTGTAAAGTTCCCTTATAAGATAACGCCACCGTTTTATCGACATTAAAACAAAGCATATTGGAATCAGACCAAGCCTTAACTATAACCAAGTCTTTGAAGATACTAGAGTGTAAAGACGTTATATCAAAATCACTCCAAGTTATGCTTGTGTCGTCAGCAAAAAGGGAAATTCTTCCATTAATTTTAAGGTTCGTGATATCATTAATGTATAACAAAAAAAGAATAGGTCCCAAGACTGAACCTTGTGGGACTCCACTTGTAATCAACTTACAATCAGAATCGGAACCATTAGCCCTTACAAGTTGTTGGCTTTTCCCAAGATAAGATTTGAACCGATTTAAAGAAGTACCACGAATTCCATAAAAATTTAGTTTGTTTATCAGAATTTCATGACTAACACAATCAAAGGAATACACCTTTTATAAAGGACTCATTTATTAATGTTGTAAGGGCCTCTATGACTGGGAGTGGCAAGTTCAGGAATATTCTAATGATAGGCCATCAGTGCTACACGAAGATTTACTTTTGATATTATTTATTACCTTCAATAGTTCAGTGTTGCTAACGGGACTTAAGAAAAAACTATCAGCTAAATTTTTTGAAGGAGGGAGAAACGAAAGAGGGTCCAAACTTGGCGAGATACTAGAGGTAACATTTTTGCTTACATTAATAAAATAATCATTTAGATCATTAGCCCCTGGCAAGATCTGAGTCACAGGGTTTGATTTGTTTCTGAGGTTATTGATGATGGACCAGGTTTCTTTTGAAACGTTATTTGAGTTTGTTAGACGTTTTCGGTAGTGTAATTTTTTTGCTGACTTAATAAGAGTAGTGTAGATCCTCCTATAGTTAGAGATATAGTCGAGAATAAGACAGGAGTCGGTGAATTTTTTTATATATGAGAGCGAGCGCATATTTTTAGCAGAAATTCGTATTCCTTTTGTGGTCCACGGTTTATGCCGCTTAGGTTTGATATTCTTAAGCGGGAAGGCCTTGTTAAAAGCACTTAAAGTTTTATTTAAAAAAGTTCTGAAGTTTGTGTTGACATTATCAGATTCAAAATTCCAATCGGTGTTAAAGCAAATATTATGAAATACTGAGAAATTTGCGGCCGAGAAAATTCTGCCCCGATAGCGAGATCTTGGTAAGGGCCTAATAGGTAAACTAAACCTGGAAATTACCGCTCGTGATCGGAAAGACCTCAGTTATAGACCTGTGAATGCTCCTCTGATGGAGAAAAATCAGACGCCATGTAATCGATGATAGAAGAAGAGTTTTTTCAAATTCTAGTTGAAAGACTGAAAGAGTCGAATATAGAAATTAGATATTTTTGGATGGCACAAATAGTAGCATAGTCAATATTAAAGTCCCCGCATAGAATTTTTTTACCTTTAATCGGTAGACTGTCTAGCAAACTTACCAGGCTATTTAAAAATGATTGTACATCAGAGTTTGGTGATCTATAAATACAAATTACATAAAGATCAAGGTTTTGATTATATACCATAGAGAATTCAAAAGAGCTATCCGCTAACAAATGATCATATTTAGATACCGACATGAAATCTCCATTTAGGGATAGAATCAGTGTTCCCCCATGAGCTGAGTTTGTCATATCTAGCTATTGTGGTATACCTCTCAATATAAAAGGGTTCGTTTAGATTCAGCCAGTGCTCAGTAATTGCAACAAGTTGGGTGAACTCCAATTCTTCCAGAAATAGGTACAACTCGTCAGTTTTATTTCTTAGAGAAGCAATATTAATTAGGACCATATTAAGACTAGTAACAACAGGAAGTTTTGAGGAATCTAGTTCCTCAGGACACGTCGTGTTTTCTAAAAATTTTTTTTGGGAGAATTGCTGGTAAAATAGTTTTTATGGCATTCTCTGGTCCTCTGAAGATGGATCGTTCTCTCCGAAGATATATAGGATCCATAGGCTGCAAGATCCGCTTGCACTTCTGCTGCGTTAAATCCGTAAGCAACATGAAAATCGAAATATATCTTATGTAGGGTTCTATAATCTATAGGAATGCCTTCAGAAGCCAAAAACAGCCTGGTGCTTGTATTTGTAAACCCTTCAAAGTGAATTGGCGCAGGTTGGTCGTGCAGGAAGGCGAGATATAACTTGAAGGCCTTTAAAATGGCTGGTTCTCTTAGTCTAGACATGAGGAAACGGTTATCAGAACTTTTTTCGGTTCGCGTAAGCTTCACTGTTGGGGGAGACATTGGATCAAAAATAGATTCTTGGTCAATAGGAGCTTTCTTGGAAAGACTGTAGCAGTTGTCGCTCAACAAGCATTTGCTTTGCAGGCAGCAATGGCCTCTTTGTCAGAAGATATATAGTGCTCTTTTGAGAAATTGGAGAGGAGACAACCAGTGAACTGACGGAGCTCGGTGTGGAGGGAGGTGGGCGGTTCGGTGTAGATTTTTCTACATAATGGTTTGATTCCAAATTGTGCGCCATAACTAATTAAGCTATAGGGATCAACTAGTAAAACTGTGTTACTAATTCAAGATGGCGGAACAAAATAGCTTCTAAATAAAATGATTGTAATCGTGAAAATATTACCGTCTCTGATTTTATATATCTTCAAAACAAAATAGCGGCCTAAAAAAATATTTAAAAAATCAGCTCGAAAATACTACTTATTAAATTAATTTCAATTTTTGTGCAAGAATTAATTAATTAACTGATATGAATTCAACATGACTATATGTAACACATATACTGTGACTATGTACTGAACTAAATTGGGTCACACTTCACTATTCCTAACAAAAGGAAAAAAATCATAACGAGGGAAGTTCCGGGTAAAGGAGGTTTGCCGATTTTTTAAAATTATAATTAAACTACCGCAGAATTGGTTCTAGTGGAAATTATCGATTTATGGTATCGTAGAGGAAATAGAAAGGATTATTGGTGACTTTTTTGAAAATTCTAATTTGACAGCTGTCAAAATTGTTTCTAGTCTAGTAGGAGTTGAGCCCCACTCTGAAGTAATGAAATGCAGAATCACGGTCACTTGCACTTGGCAGATAAACGTATTAGTTCATGTTTTCTACATTATATTATATTGTATTATATTATATTATATTATATATATGTTTCTGTTACAGATCAGAGAGAGAACGTTAAGGAATCTCATCCGGAGATCTCCGCATCTACGAGCTTTAATAATTCCAAATTTCGCTACAGACGAGTTGATGAAAAATATCCGAAATCTCAAAAATTTGGAACTTCTAGATATCTCTGGAGACGCTTTACTCACCCATGAAGGAATAAGCTACCTTTCAAGCGAATCTCTTAAGGTTTTAGTATTTGGAAACGCTATCACATTCACAATAAACTATGAATCTCTCTCGGTTATTCTACCCCAACTACCAAATTTAAAGGAGATACGAACTTACGAATACACTGGGAGAGCATTTCTAGAAATTAAAGTGCCATATATATCTAAACTTAAAGTAATAAATGATTCTGGTACAACGCTTGAACAAATGAAGGCTATTATCAGTGTATGTCCAGATCTCGAAGATCTTTCCATTGAAGAGCCTCAAAGTGATCTATTTGAGTTGTTATACGAAATAAAGGAATTAAAGAAACTTAAACTAATAAGATTTTGTGGTTTTATTAAGCTTAATGTGAAAAAACTTACTTTACAGTCGCTGGAAGTCAAAAATATGTCAGTTGATATAAATGATATATGCTTAACTCTAGAATATTTAATAATGAGGTCATGTAAGATATATAAACCCACAATGGATGATATATGTTTTCGAAATCTTAAAGTAATAGAATTAATAGACTGTATCCTAGAAAAAGATCTGTTGCTACCTCTCTTAGAATATTGTGACCAAATTCAAAGGCTCGCTGTGTCAAATGATATAGGACTTACGGATTCTGATATAAGAAGACTTTGCCAAAAGAAAACTTTAAAACAGTTGGAAGAGTTATGGCTATCTTTGGCTAAGCATTTAACTAGTGACTCGGTAATAATGCTTATGAACCATTGTGATAAACTAACATTGTTAGGAACATTGAATGGCTGGGATATTGAGAAAATGGAAGTTAATTATTTGAGATGTGTTGTCCATTTAACAAACACAAGTTTAAATCTATTGTACTTTAGTTGCTTTTAACAAAATTTTGTTACATATAAAAATAAATTATAAATTATAGATCGATAGTTGTTTACTTTAAAGTGTTTAGTTTGACCAACTTTGTAAAAACCTAAATGGCTGCTGACAGACCTAACTGTATGCAAGTAAACTCCGAAACTTATCTTTGAAAGTAAATCTAAGATATTTACCCCTATCAGATGGGTCTGCTGGAAGTAAAAAATATCTAATTCCATTAGAAAAAATGAAGAAATAAATTAGTTATGGAGTAAAAGATATTCTTTAATAGTACCTCAGACTAAAGAATAGGGGAGACTCAATATCCCATTCATAAAATCCCATTCCGAGTCATCAGTTATTGTTTTAAATAAAGCAATGTGTTGAAGTGAAAAAGCTTATTCCTTATTGGCATGGCTCGGATTTTCGGCAACACCGCAAACTGTTTGCTTGCATGTTTGTTTGCCAGTGCCGTAGAGGTTTAGTTGCGTCAACATGTCGGAAATATTCAGAACAGATTATTTGAAGATATATTCGGTAAAGTTATAACGTTATTGAATATTATAGTTTTTTTATTGGAATGGCTACAGAAGGAAAAAATGAATGACGCCGCCGATACTTGATTCCCGCCTCTCGTCTCGACGAGACAAACAAGTAATTTTCTCTCACCAGTTAGATCGAGATGAGAATGGTTTTCTCTCGGCGAGAATTTCTTGTTTGTCTCAAACATTAAAAATGTGTATTTTTTGAGTTGCAAGAAATAATAGAAAAAAGAAATTATTTTACATTATACAATAGGGTGTTCAGGAGCATTCCAAGAGCGTATATATACATATATTGAGGGCAGCGTGAATGCCTACTTTTTTCTTATTTAAAGCTTGTCCGGTCTTTAAAGAAAAGTAAACAACTAGGGAAAGAGGTGACAAAAAATAAATTGGCTTTCTTAATTATGTGGAGGCAAATACAAAAATCTCAATAGATTAAAATGTTCAACTATTTTATTTATATACTAAAAGACTACCTACTATTATTTTTTTGAAAACATATTTTATTATTTACAGGTATTCAAACAGTTAGCATATTAAAAATACAAATAATAGCATAAAAATCTACTTCCTTTATATTGAAAATTGTTTCCAAAACTTAATCACCGATGAGTTAAAAGTTGTCATGGTTTTGCGAGTTGCTCATATACGAATACGGTGTGCGTATCGGCTCCGTTTGTGTTCTTTATTTCCCGGGGATAATTTTCAAAGTTTAAATCGGATTTTATATCATCGTGTTTACTGTTTATTAAAATTCGCCGTTTTGGATTTGCTAACTATTAAAGCTGTGTGATATTTGCAAATTGAACAATTGATACAGAATCGTAATAAATATCATTTATTTCTGGTGTATGGTAAGCAGCGAGCCCCGTTTTTTGTGTGACAACTACAATAAATATCGAAATTCCACAGACGCGCGTTCAGTCATCGAACGTGTAAAGAGTGGAGTGACCAGGCTGTTTCTGGGAACCTGGTAAATGCGGAAACAACATTGAACCATCGAGTATGTATTGGATGGAGTGACCTATAATATTAATTAAGTGATGGCTCCTGATGTAGACGTATGTAGTACCTGTTCGGACAATTTTATTGTCAATCAAAAATCCATAAAATGTGCTTTCTGTGCATCGAAATTTCATTTACAATGTGTAACAGTTAAAGACCAATGGCACAAAATTATTGTCGATAGTTCAAATATATTCTGGTTTTGTAATATTTGTAAAGAAAACTGGAAGTCAGTAATGGTAAATTCCATTAGATCTAACAACGACGTTGCTCTGCTACAGAGAGACTTAGATTCATTGAAACGCGAGAAAAATCTTTCGGAGAAACTAATCTCTGAATTAGAATATTCCATTGATCTACAAAAAACTGTCATACGGTCATATGAGGAATCGTCGAAGGTAAGCCAACATTTTCCTAACATAACCGAAAAAGCAACTGATAGTACCAGTTGTGCCTACAGTGAAATGCTTAAAAAGCCAAAGGGCCCCAAACCATCAGTTCTTTTAATAAAAAGTAATAATAATAAGGCAAATAATAACGACGTGTTAAATGATGTTACAAATTCCATCAATCCAGCGGATATAAATGTTTGTATTAATTCTACCCGGAAAATACGTAGCGGCATAGCAGTCTACTGTGATGGAGAGGATTCTTTAAAACATTTGCAGTCCAACCTGAATAATAATCTAGGGTCGAAATATGTTATAAGTGAAGCCAAAAAACTTAATCCTAGGTTGATAATTAAGAACATAAATGTTGAAGGACTTGATAATCCAGAACATATCGTTGATAGTATTGCCTGTCAAAATAGTCTAGAAAACGAAAAGGACAACATAAAGTTTATAACCAAGCTAAAACATTATGACAATACTAATGTTGTTATAGAAGTCTCGCCCACGTTGCGCAAGACTCTGTTGCATAGAGGCTATCTTTTTGTGGGCTGGAAGAAGTGCGCGGTTGATGATCATTTGCGGATGGTTCGCTGTTTTAAGTGTTGTGGCTATGGTCATATGGAAAAAGATTGTAAATCGAAGTTAGTGTGTTCAAAGTGTGCTAAAGAACATAGATTTAGAGAATGTAAGTCGGCGGATTTAGTTTGTATTAACTGTACCAAATATAATGAAACTTACAAAAAAAATCTTCCTGCTGATCATTCAGCTGTATATAATTTATGTCCTGTGTTCAAAAATTATGTTGAAAATATAAAAAATAAAATTAATTATGGTTAATAAGCGTAGTTTAGTTAAGATTGGTCATGTAAATGCTAGATCTATTTTGCCGTCTTTCGCTGATTTTTCAGCTTTAGTTCTAGACTACTTATTTGATGTAATGGCTGTTACCGAAACATGGTTGTCTGACAACATACCACTAACTGCTGTTTCAATTCCTGGATATATATTTCATCGCCTAGATAGAGTCGGTCGTGGTGGAGGCGTTGGAATATTTGTAAGTTCTCATTTTCATAGCGAACTAATACCTCTTGATGGACAGTTGTTAAGGGACAAGGAGCATCTGGAGCATATGTGGGTAAAGGTCCAAATTGGTCGCACAAGGGTGGCTGTGGGTGTAGCTTATCGCCCTCCCAAGGGTAATGTAGAGCGAGCCGTCCAGCTCTTTGACGATATTCTATCGTTTGTCGTGCCATCATTTGATCATGTGATAATTCTCGGTGATTTAAACCTGAATTTCTTTAACATCAATAACAAAATTAGCCAATGCTTTGATTCTTTTAACTTAATTCAAATTGTAAACGAGGCAACTAGAATAACAAACTACTCTGAGTCACTTCTTGATCCTATTTTTCTCAGTGGGGCGGAAAATTGCGATAATGTTGGTACGATGAATACTGATACTTTTACTGATCACCGTCTGGTTTTTTGCGAAATCAATTTCATGTTTGTAAAACAAAGACCTACTACTATTACTTTTAGAGATCTTAAAAACCTTGATATAGATAATTTTAACCATAATCTTGCCACTATTCCATGGGATAACATATTAATGATTCGGGATATTAATGGAAAGGTTGATGCCTTGACTAAATATATATCAGGACTATTTGACATTCATGCCCCGCTCAGAACAGTTCGAGTCAGTAAGCCGCGTGCCCCGTGGCTCACTGATACGTTAAGGGCACTTATGAAATTGCGCGATGGTGCTTTGTCTAAATATAAGCGTCTTAGGACGCCTGAAAGTTGGGAGTACTATAAACGACTACGCAACTTCCTTAAGTCTTCTGTGAGAAGAGAGAAGGCTGCATATTTGCGTTTTCTAGATAAGCAAAAAAATAAATCGGCTTTCTATCGAGCTCTTAAGTCTTTTAATTTACATTGCAATAGATCCTCTGATGTTCCCAACAACTTGTCTGATGTCACCAAAATTAATGATTATTTCCTGTCTGTATTTAACGACAGTGATAATATCTGTGCCGAAAATATTGATCATTATGTTAATAACAGTTACGATGAACAGATTTCTTTTGCATTCAAACCTGTTGATATTTGTGAAATCATTAAGATAATAAATTGTATTAAAAGTAATTCCCAAGGCACTGATGGTATCAATGTTATGATGATAAATTTATGTATGCCTTTTATAGCCAAATACATTACACATATAGTGAATAGTTGTTTAGAATTAGGTTACTTTCCGAGTTCGTGGAAAACTGCCTTGGTTATGCCTCTTCCTAAGGTAACAAGCCCAGAGTCTTATAGTGATTTGCGTCCGATTAGCTTATTGCC
This sequence comes from Kuschelorhynchus macadamiae, assembly GCA_030620095.1. Taxonomy (NCBI): domain Eukaryota; kingdom Metazoa; phylum Arthropoda; class Insecta; order Coleoptera; family Curculionidae; genus Kuschelorhynchus; species Kuschelorhynchus macadamiae. Next base: position 534,540 of record JAUTXW010003449.1, read on the forward strand.
GGTTTTGTCAAAAGTGTTAGAAAAAGTTGCGAATAAGCAAATCAATGCACATTTATCACAAAATAACATTTTGCCGACTCACCAGTCAGGCTTTAGAAGGGACCACAGTACTACCTCAGCTTTGGCAGACTTGACTGACAGCATTGTTCGTTCATACGACTTAAATAAGGCTTCTGTTCTCGTAATCTTGGACTTTAGTAAAGCATTTGATACCATTAACCACAAACTGTTACTTGCCAAATGCTCTTACATTGGATTTGATCGCAATTCTCTCAGTTTTTTTAGTCATTACTTACAAGGCCGCCAACAACAAGTTTTCCTCCGGAATATGCGTTCAAGTTGTAAACCAGTCTGTTCTGGAGTGCCTCAGGGGAGTGTCTTGGGGCCTCTACTATTCCTCATTTATACATTCGACATGTTTAAGGTTATCCGCCACTCCAAAGTCCAATTTTTTGCCGATGACACGCAACTTTATAAGAGCTTTAATCTGGGAGATTATGAAGTATCTTCTACTCTATTAAATCAAGATCTAGAAAGTGTAAATGAGTTTGCTTACAAGCACAATCTGGTTTTAAATCCTCAAAAATCGAAAGTTCTTTTATTTTGTCCTGCTAAGCATAGGGATCTGATTAAGTCACAAATGAAAATTTTTGTAAATAACCAACTAATTCGGTTTACCCCTGAGGCCAGAAATCTTGGTTTAGTCTTTGACGAAAATTTAAGATTTGTAAGTCACGTTAGTAACATCACAAAGCAATGTTTTATGCGTCTTAAGCTGCTTTATGCTAATAAGAGCTTATTAACATTCAAGATGAAAAAAATGTTGTGTGAGAGCTTGATTTTGTCTAAGGTATGTTATGGTTTTATAGTGTATTACCCCTGTTTAGATAAACTCACTTCAAACAGACTACAGAAAATCCAAAATACATGTTGCCGACTTGTGTGTAATTTAAGGAAATATGACCATATAACCCCCGCCTATGACCTTATACAGTGGTTACGGATTAATAATCTATTTGTGTATAATCTTCTTATTTTTACTGTTAAAATATTAAATACATCTACTCCCAAATATTTATGTGATAAGCTAGTTTTTAGAGAAAATGTACATACGCTTAATTTAAGAAATCTTGTAAAACTTACCATGCCACACCACAGGACAGCCATGTTTCGGCGTACCTTCACATATAATGCCGTCAAGGAATTTAACTCTCTGAGCAGTAACATTGTTGGCTTGATTCATGGGTATACTTTTAGCTACGTTTTAAAAAATCACCTTTTTTCACGCCAGTAAGTTCATGTTCGTTTTTATTTTATTCTTTTTTTTTGTTTCTACTATATTCTGTAAAATTTATTACTAAAATAGTTATTTTTTCAGGTTGAGTATGAATGGCCGTTAGGCTAGACTCCGCCTTTGTAATTATTAATTTAATCATTAATTAATTGCAATAAAGTCGTTATTTATTTATTTATTTATTTATTTATTTTAGTAAATTAAGAAATTACGGTTTTTAGACCGTGTTAAATTGGAATTACCATAAGACGTTCTGCCTTTAATTGCACGAGGTATCTTCAGGGATCTTTACTAGATCTGAATACAATATACAGATTTCATAGAGTAAAGATCCCTAAAGATGCCTCGCGTAATTGAAAACTCTACGAGATCTGAAATTGACTCCACGAGATCTGTACATTGTATTCAGATCATGTGCAGTAAAAGATCTCTGAAGGTGCATTGTGCAATTGAAGGAGCAACGACGATAGTAATTTAAATTTGACTTTATTAGAGCATTTAATAATTAAAATCACAAATCGACATTGTTAAAAAAGAGTTTTTAACAATGAACTTCTTTACGTAGATCCACAACTAAAATAGTTTTCCCTATAGCCAAAACAATCGGGACACGTAGGGCAGTTTTGTATAGATTATATCTTTTTACACTCTCAACAAAAATTTTTACTTTGGTTTTATGTGCAGGCCCTTTAAAAAATCAAAAAGTGTTAAAAAGTTGTTTTGAATTATATTTTGCAGCCAATTCTGAATTCTGTTTGCAGATAGGATTTTTTTTATTTTGGTTTAGTAGAATTATGAGGTTTGATCTGTTATCTGTTATATCACTAGAGAAACGAGATGGGAGTCGAGCGAGACGAGCATTCTTGAGAGGTAATTTTTCTCTCTGTTACCGAGAGAAGGCCTTCTCGACTTGCGTTAAATAATTTAGTTAATGTTGATTTCTTACATTGCAACTCCCTTTTTCAAATAATAAATATTTGTTAAATTTAACAGGATCAATTAAATGTAAATGATAGTATGACTAGTAGTAAGTAATAGAAGTAAATATTAATTTTTCTCATTAAAGTCTGATTAAAGGATTATAATTCATTTCATCTCAGTCCGCCATCTTGTCAAGATATTAACATAGTTTAATCTAACTGGCTATGGGTTCCCCGTTTTTGATAAAAGAGAAGTATAAGTATGGAACTCAGATTAAAGAATTTAAAAAATCTATGTTATGGAAGTATTAAAACGTTAGCTACTTAAAATTTTACATTCAATATAGCTTCTAAACAGAATAATTCCAATTTTGTTCGAATGGGTGCCGGAATTGACTCCAGCATTTTACCAAAAATAAATAAGATATAGATTAAATTTGTCTCAGTCATTTTTTCATAACATATATACATATTTGTTTCATTAGGGATAAAAATTAATTCATTGGTTGTGTAAGTTTGATCTACGTTTTGTAAAACGGGTAGTTTGGTCAGAGAAATTCCTTAATTCAGGATTACCTGATAATTTTAGTGTTGTTTAACTTGGATCATGCAACATCTTTTATCGCAACAAGGATTTTTCTGAGTATAATTGTAATAGACTGGGCAAAAGTTAAAACATACTTCCAAGTTAATTTTAATTAATTTATCTATAAAAGTTCAAATTTTAAAAAAGGTGGAACATCTAGGTATCTTAGTCATAACTAAACTATGCAGCAAGTTTCATAAAATAAATAAATACATGTTACAACACAGTTTAAGGTCCGATTATGTAGGTTTCGTTCAAACTCATAATTGCAGAAAATAAGTTAACTTAACAAGTTTAACTATAACTACAAGCTGCAGTTGAAACAGCATCCAATCGGATTTTAATAGTAAGTATATGTATATTAGACAGATCTATGAAGTTAGAAGGTACATGTCTGTATATATAATATAATTATTTGATTTATTACAGAAATAAAACCAACTTGCTATTTCATTTATTTCTAAATTATATAAAATTGTGCTAAAACATGTATTAGCTAAAACTAACCAACAACTACCATTGTACTGGTATAGGAGAGGATTTTCTACCATCTTTCTCTTTTTTCGGGTGTGAAAAAGTTGCTACTGCCCATGTCATAAGGATATCTCGTTCTAAAAAAATTATTAGTACTATAAAAGTAACTTTGTGGCTTACTCAAAATGTCAACTACTCCTACTGTAACTTTTCTAGTGTTATGAGTTAGTAAGAAATGCACACCGTTCATATTATTTCAAATGCCAGTTCTATAAGGGTAGAGAAGAGCAAGTATACAAACACAGAATAATTTGGTTCAAATAATTACTACTACCAGGCTACCGGGCAGAGGGATTTAGGCGGCCAGGCAACATTTGCAGCAACAGCGACTGGAAGATCCGAAAATTTTAACCTATGAACAGGACTTAGAATAGCCAACTGGAGTGTGGGGGTTTCTTAGAACGTGGGAAATTATATATACTTGAATGAGAACTAATCAAACAGTGTAACACTCTTAAGTTTGTTATATAGTTTAATCTTTAAGTTTAACATTTATAATGTACTCTTAGTGTTAATTGTTAATAATTGATATGTGCGATTTATTTAAATTATATATTGGTTTTATAGTTAGATTACCCATATCTCAAGCGAAAATTTCATTTGTTATACCGGATTATATTATAATAATTAAGCGGTATGTATAGCGCCACCTATTATCAACAACTATCAGTATTCTTAAACTAAAGTAGTTCACCACCCCGTTCTAAAGAAACGTTTTACTGCAAGTTCAACCTTTGTTTCTTGGATGGCGATGCCTAGATTCACACAATATTCATCAATTAAAATTATAATTATTTAAATAAGAATTTAATTTTAGCAGTCTTGAAAACCTGTTTGCCTCGTTTATGCAATGCAAATTTTGGCCTTTCGATAATCTTGTCAGGATGTTGCATTTTCGACTTCAAACCTCTATTTTGGGTCCAAACATATCTTCTCTGTTGCTGTAAATAATATACTGGCATTAATGCACCGATTTTTTTTTGCATGTAAGGTCGATATTTTGTATTAATACTCATGTAGGAATTTATGTTTATGAAGCGTGGTTACTTTGATAAATATATATATATATATATATATATATATATATACCTATATACATATATATATATATATATATATATATATATATATATATATATATATATATATATATATATATATATATATATATATATATAAGATTGTTTTTAGGCCAATACATGCTTGTTACTTTGTTTTAAATTTACCCTGTGTTAATTGTATTCACTTTTAGCCCTGGATATCTAACACATAAGGGCAATATTAGTACAAATTCTTTCACTTGACTTTGGCCTATAAACACATAAAATTTCTCGATTTAAAATCAATATTCATACCTTTTTTTTCTTGGATTAGATAGCAGTTGCATATTGGTATAACTAAATCGGTTCTGTGTAGTGTTTTGGAAAACCAAATCACTTCCTTAAATATTTCCTTTCTCAATCATTTTCTCCTGATTGCATGAGTAGTTAGACCCTTTTATGTCCTAAATTATTACTCGACCATTTTTTTGTCTTCTGTGAATTGCCTAAAATATTTCGTTATGAGTAAATCTTTTTTTAATGGTAAAATAACAAACTTATTTATATTGTATTGTAGGGAAATTTTATTTAAATTAAGCCTAGGTACCTTTTTGTTGTCAGAGTTTTTCCAGTTCCAAATCTGAAATTAATTCCCCAAGTTGATTTTTCGGGATAGCCTTATCAACTATTATTCTAATTATCTAACTTTTGGAAGCTGGAAGGTAGATGTTTGTTTACTATTCATTTAGCCTAGTTCATAGTATAATTTAGGGTTATGCTGCTGCTGCTTTGGTTGTGGGCTTCGCGTGTAGCATTTACCCATCAATCTTATTTTCTTAGTCTTCAGGATCGCCTAATAAAAGACTTCTGAAGAGAGCCATAGTCCATATGCGTATATCTTTTTCTTTTTATGTTTGTTACGATTTGTTTATTTTGCGGATTTTGTAAATTTTACTATGAGGGAATTAGTTATAAACAGATAGCACAACACATTAAATGACTTTTCTCGCTCCCGGTCAACGTGGGAGCATTACACACCCAGAAATGTTGCCTCGGAATAAGAGCCCTAAAATTGTAAAGGTTAGGAAGAATTGTAGATTTAACTATTTAGGGTATTCATTGATTTATTGCTAAAGATTGATTTTGTTATCTGAGAGGTCTTTCATAATAATTTGAACGATTTTTTCATTAAAGTTAGCCAAAATTGTTTAAACAGATATGGGACCTGCTAACGATTCTTTTTTTAATTCCAAGTATAGGTCTTGGTCTCGAATATGTTCTAAGTCTGCAATGCCCGTATTACATTCGCAATATGAATTTTTAATTAGCCCTATTTTATATAAATGAGATGGGAAAAAGGCATGCCCTGTTCGCATTCTTATGATGGTAGTTTTGTGTCTTCTACCCCTATACTATATATTTTTGTACCATGGGGTTTTAGGGAATATTTCTTGAATTGATGCGTACCAACTGCCATTACTCCGAGTTGTTTCCTTCCATGTATGTTTCCATTCGTCTTGAATTTGTTGCTTTATCAGGGGCATAAATTCATTTTTATCTACTTTAATGTCTAGAGCAGGGGCGTGCGGTGAAATTTTAAGAAAGGGAAGCAGTTTTTAGAAACACCTATTTGTAATGTAATTCGATTCTTCGATCATTTTTTGCAAATTCGTCAATGATGTCATCATAAAAACGTCGATGCTTCGACATATTTTGGAGAAGTTTATTTTCAATGGACAACAGCGATGTATGCGAAAGTCTCACCTGCCCTTTTGAATTTGTCACGAAATTTTCTATACGTTTAAGTGTTGAAAAATTGCGTTCTACTGATGAACTTGTGGCAGGTATTGTCAATACTAATTCACACAATTTCGACACTTCGGTGTAGGCATCTTCCAGCTCCTTGTCTTTTAAAAATTGCGTTAGTTCCTTAGCGTTATTTTTTGCGCTAATGTCATCAGTTTCGTAAATCACTTTTAGTTCAGATCGCAGTAACACTCGGTCGAAGAACTGGCCATAATGAAGAAGAAGAGATTTAAACGCATCTTCTGGAAAAGTTTTTCCTTTAAATGCATCAAAATTGCAGAGCTCGAGGAATTTGAAATCATTTAAACCGTTAAATCTATAGTTTATTTGTTGCTGAATTTGATCGACTATTTCATAAAAGAGGCGTCTGTATGATGTTTGAATATCTCCCACCTTGTCTGTTCGAAGACGCTTGGCTTGTGGCTCTACATTTAACGTCATCATTTTCTCCCAAAATAGGTCAAAGTCATCTCATTTTTGGCTTAACATGGACTTAAAATCATCCACTTTTTTTAGGCAAAAAGTAATATCATTTGTTTTAGTTTGTAATATATTAAAAACATTGCCCGAGAATGGAAATATTTCTGAAAATATGTTCAACAAATAATTAAAATTAAAATCTCGCTTCAAACAGTCCAAAAACCCATCACTGCAGCTCCATCACAGCTTTGAGCAACTAATTTTTTCTCTCCATTAATTTCTTTAGTAACGCATCTGCTGTACGATTTTCGTACTTGAACACTTCCGTCTGTTTTAACGTAGCGTATTGCTATAGATAATTGGCTAAAATTAGTGATCAGTTGTTTCGTCCAGAACAATAGCAATGAACCGCGCTTCGCCAATCTCCTGTTTAATTCTTTTTAGAATAATGGGTGCAACAGCAGAAATTAAATCATTCTGGATTCGATTCGACGTTCCGCGAAAAACCTAGACTGCTCTAAATGACTTTTTAAGCAATCATCATATTTAGCCATTAAACTAAGTAAATCTTGAAAATTTCCTCTATTTGAAGAAACCCTTGTTTCGTCATGACTTCTAAATCCCAATTCGTGCTGCCCGAGAAAACAAACAACATCGATAAGTCTTCTTAATATTTGCCTATTTTTATCGACTAGTTCATTGTGTTGGCGGTGACTAATTTCCAACTGTTTATTAAGGGCGTGTTCAATTCTGGTTTTGCCGAAGACTTCTTTTATGACGGCCTGTAAATGCGCTTTGGACATAATGTGTCTTTTTACAGTTTTATGGAAATTGTTTAAATCGGAAAAACCAGTTTTATTCCAGAGACCTTTTTCATTTTCAAAAAGTAAACATGGCGAACACAATAATTTACTTATATTTTCACACCCTATTAGCCATTTAAATGGTTCGTATTGTTTTTCCGGATAAAAATATCTAATACAGTTTTCATTTTTGTGGTTAAATTTTTCATAGGTGGTTTTGCCCTTCCTTTGGAAATTATTTGAAGCTCATCAGCGAAGTTTAATGTTGAAAATCCCTTTATTATTAAGACACACACCAAACATTCACACACACTCTTCTTACTAAATTCTCCAACATTTTCAACGTTATTACCGACAGCCGAAGTTGACGGTATTTGCATATCCACGTACGTATTATTGTCTTCCATATCGCACCACGCACGACGCGACGTACGTACCACACAACACACGGATAGCCGTTCAAACAAAGAACCGACTCCAACGATAGCTTCCACCACTACTTAAAGCACCTGACCGAAATGCAAAAATTGCTAACAGTCGGTGGAAAGTTCAATAACCTCTGGCTCGATTCACAGAAAATCAAGCATACAGGACTTGGCTACAGAGAAGCTAGCGGCCCGCATAGGTTCTATTCGATATTCTATTGTGGCTGGGTCGGAGTCAAGGCTGCATTTATTATGGGCTTGATAATTAAGATAATATTTTAGCATTTTTAATATAAACTAAATTAATGGTTTCCTATTTCAAAAATTACATTTTAGAAGATGTTTTGTAATTTTTTTTGGGGAAGCACTGCTTCCCTTGCTTCCATGGACTGCACGCCCCTGGTCTAGAGGGATGTTAAGCACTCTTCCTACATTTGCTAATTTATCTGCCACTTCATTTCCTGGTATTCCCGCGTGTCCAGCTATCCAAGATATTCGGATATCGAAATGAGAGGAGTTAGCATCTAAGATCATTTGTTTGGTATAAAATGAAATATGGTCTAGTTTTGGTGTAATTTCGCATTTGTTTATTTTTTCGATTGCACTCTTTGAGTCAGTGAAAATTACAGCTCTTTTCAAGTTTTTCTCGATACAGAACACGAGTGAACAAATCTGCATGTCTTTGCGAGAATTTGAATTTTTTTGAGGGGCAATACACTCCATATCCCACAGTGTTTGTGTTCGAGTCTTTTGATGCATCTATATATATCCAAGTATAAGCACCAGCCCTTCTATTTGCTTTCTCGATAAATAGCTTATTATTTATGCTATCATGTTTATGTAATTCCAAGTCAATGGTTTTAATTGTTTGAAATTGTGTTTGAAAATCAAATTTATAACAGGGTAAGGTATCATTTGTCTCTAAGAGGTTTCTTAGGTATTCTAGATCCCTGTAAGCCTGTACTAAATAAGGTTTTTTTTTGTTTCGCCAGTATTTATTGTTTTCGTTGAATCTACTGGTTGATAGTTTTTGTATATTTTTGATTTCGGGATTATCATTTAGAGACACATTTTTTAGGATATATTTTTGGACCAATATTTTTCTTCTAGTTTCTAAGGACATCTCACTACATTCTGCTAACAAAGTGTTGGTAGGAGTAGATTTCATGCACCCAGTAATTACTCTTAAAGCTTCATATTGAAGCGAGTCCAATTTTTCCAGGAGTTTTCTAGAGATAGGTTTTATAAGTTGTGCCGCATATTCCATGTGGGATCTGACTATTCCTTTGTAAATGTGTATTAAGTAAGAGGGTCTGCTCCCCACCAAACTCTACTAACTGCTCTCATAACACTAATTCCCTTTTTTGCATTAATATATATGTCAGATATGTATTTGTCCCACTTAAGATTATTGTTGATAGTTACACCTAAATATTTTGTTTCCTTAATCCAGGGGGATGATGTTATTGGCATACCTGATTGGATCTAGTTGTGCTGGGCTTCTTACTTTAGCTCTTTTATTCGATACGACTCTGTTAAATGAAGGAATTGACTTATTGTTATATATGTCTTGAGTTAATTGTGTGATGTTTTGTGTAGAAGGGGTAAAGTGTTGGATATCTTTATCTTTTGATTGTAGGGGTGGAAAATCATTTTGTTATCTGATAAGTGGGCCTTTCTTTGTTTTTGGGACTAGCATGTCAGCTTCGTGGAAAGAAATTGAATTTAGAGACATGTACAAACGAATTTGTTGTTGTCGGATGAATTCAGGGCAGTTTTTGTCCATGGACTTATGATTTGAACTACTGCAATGATAGCAACGCTTTATAGCTGTGCACGATTCCTCATGCACATTAGCACAATTAGTGCATTTCTGTAAGAAACAATTATAATACTGGGGGACTCTCATGATGTAAGGCTCTACTCTCACCTCAAGACCGTAAATAAAAATGGAGAGGGGAAGTATTATAGTTGGACCCCCCTGGCTTATCCCCCATTTTGGCTAACTTTAACTTAGCTTCAGAATTTTATGCCTCTTTTAAATTAATATTTAATGAATATATAGTTAGTTATAGCCACTTATTATTATTTTTTAACAATTATTCTACTAGGATAGATGGGTAATACTCATAAAGGATTAGATTAGTAGTTGAATTTCTTTGAAATACCGCTTTTACAACCACGCTGCTTGATAGCTGGGTCGGAAAAAGTCTAATTTAGGGTTATCGTGTCTCTTCCTATGCGCTGTCACTCGCTGCATCCGATATGCCCTCATTCAGTAGGCGCATGCTAAGATCCCAACTGTTGCCAAGTTTATTCTTAGGTGGTTGCCATTTGAATTATAAACCAATTAGTGATCGTTTTTCTTGCCATGCAATCCCTATTTTAAATCATTCCGAGTTCCTCTCGACTACACTGATGTCACCTGGGACAATCTAACCAATGATAGTTCGGCATCCGCGATGAGTAAATTCTAGAACGAACAACGGAGCTGGTTCCAGGAAGGAACTACTTTTTCACTTCACTTTTCTGGTCTCCTGTAACATCGAAAGGTCTTCAGCGCGAACTGGGGAAAATAAAATCCAATTTTTCTTGGAAATTCGTTAGTGGGATTTCTCCTCAGCTTCGTAATAATTTACTTGGGGTTTTGTATTTGTGAATTTTATAATATTTTGTAACCTCCAAGTAATCTCTCTGAGAGAGGATTTTTGGAGCTGAAGTTGGACCAGGCCGCCATTTTTCTAATTTTAATAAATTTTTTTTGTATGGGGGCTAATTTTTATAATAAATTTCCATTTTCCTGCCACGTTGTGAAGAAGTCTTCCTGTCCGGGGCGAACTAAACCCTACTAAATAGGTAATTTAAGTTCATCTATTTTGGAAAGTGGAAACTTTTATTCAAATAATGATTTTTTTTGTATGGGGACTGGGGCTAATTTTTATAATAAATTTCCTTTTGAATCCCCGAGAATGCGGGGTTGCAAAAAATGAAAGGAGATTACTGATAGATTGCAAATTAAATGTTTGATGGTCAGTATAGTTGCTATATTAGTTGATTTTTTTATTATATTTGAGACTCATGCCTTCACTTTTAATATAAATCAGGCAACATTTGTAGCAGCTCACAGAGCTCAATTAAATTAATTTTGCAATTGTTTTTTTTTATAAATTGGGTTATTAATTAAAATATCTTGCCTAGCGTTTCATTAATTTAATATGACGTAGTTTTTTTTAATCTATAGTATTTTGTATTTTTAACTTTGGGATCGTCTGAAAATAATTTCAAAATACAAGAGTTCTAACCACACTACACCACAACTTGTTACGTTCTGGACGCGCGTTTCGCTAACCAAGTTAGCATCATCAGCAGATGATATAAACTAAAGTAACTTATCCTAACCGAGACTATTTATAGGTAAAAGTGGTCACACTTGGTTGCACCCGACTGCACCGTTGTCAAGTAAACAATAGAGGGGACTATAGGGAATAGGCCCTCTGTCTTTATTTAGTGCTTTCTTACCACATTTAACTATTTCTATACTCTCAAATGCATCCAATAATCTATTATTAGATACATTTTTAATCAACTTAAGATTATTTATTCCTATACGGTGATTGTTTTCCAAAGCATGTTGGGCAACGCTTGACTTTTCTGTTCTTCCGTATCTTAAATGTGCCATGTGTTCTTTAAAACGAATGTTTATGGAGCGTTTAGTTTGCCCAACATATTTTAGATCACAATCATTACAGCTAATTTCATAGATCCTCTCCCTCAAGTCGACTTTGTCTTTGGGGTTTCCAAGGAGATTTTTTAAACTATTCTCCGTTTTGTAGGCTACTCTAAAACCTACGTTTTTAAATACTTTTTCTAGACCTCTCGTATATCTGGGATCATATGGGATTACTATGAATTTATTGGAAGCCTCAGGTATTTGAAGAGTAGTGGCATCTTTTAACATTTTCTTATGCTTATGTCTATTTACTAGTTTATGTACAAAATTATCATTATATCCATTACTTTTAGCTATATATATTTTTTTTAATCCGATTCATTTCATTGTTAAAACGTTCTTTACTTAGTGGAAAATTGACCCATTGAGAGTGTACCCATACCACTAGCTTTAGAGTACCTAAAGGAACTACTTGAAATCAATAATTTGAAGAAAGAAATTATTGATGAGTATTTACTTCTCACAAAATTATGTATGAATCAAAATTTTTTTCAGTACAACAATAAATATTATAAACAACTAGAGGGAACTGCGATGGGCAATTGCTTATCTCCGTTCCTTGCAAATTTGTTTATGGGCAGATTAGAAACCCAATTCAAAAAAGAACTCAAGTATTTCCCAAGGGTGTGATATAGATACGTAGACGATATATTTGCTATTTTTGATACTAAAACAGAAAATTTGGACACTTTCTTAGAAACATTAACAATAAATATCCTTCCATTAATTTTACGTACGAAAAGGAGAACAATGGGCAATTACCTTTTCTCGACACGTTAGTTATTAGAAATAACGATAAATTAGAATCTTATATTTATAGGAAATTTAATAATACTGATAGATATATAACATCCGACTCATTTCATTGCCGTCAACACAAAATGGCAGCATTCCATTTCTTAACTCACAGGTTAGTCAATTTTCCACTAAGTAAAGAACGTTTTAACAATGAAATGAATCGGATTAAAAATATAGCTAAAAGTAATGGATATAATGATAATTTTGTACATAAACTAGTAAATAGACATAAGCATAAGAAAATGTTAAAAGATGCCACTACTCTTCAAATACCTGAGGCTTCCAATAAATTCATAGTAATCCCATATGATCCCAGATATACGAGAGGTCTAGAAAAAGTATTTAAAAACGTAGGTTTTAGAGTAGCCTACAAAACGGAGAATAGTTTAAAAAATCTCCTTGGAAACCCCAAAGACAAAGTCGACTTGAGAGAGAGGAGTGGCATCTATGAAATTAGCTGTAATGATTGTGATCTAAAATATGTTGGGCAAACTAAACGCTCCATAAACATTCGTTTTAAAGAACACATGGCACATTTAAGATACGGAAGAACAGAAAAGTCAAGCGTTGCCCAACATGCTTTGGAAAACAATCACCGAATAGGAATAAATAATCTTAAGTTAATTAAAAATGTATCTAATAATAGATTATTGGATGCATTTGAGAGTATAGAAATAGTTAAATGTGGTAAGAAAGCACTAAATAAAGACAGAGGGCCTATTCCCTATAGTCCCCTCTATTGTTTACTTGACAACGGTGCAGTCGGGTGCAACCAAGTGTGACCACATTTACCTATAAATAGTCTCGGTTAGGATAAGTTACTTTAGTTTATATCATCTGCTGATGATGCTAACTTGGTTAGCGAAACGCGCGTCCAGAACGTAACAAGTTGTGGTGTAGTGTGGTTAGAACTCTTGTATTTTGATCTATCTTCCACCACAAGTTCCAGTGTTAGGACTGAAAATAATTTGTTGAAAGAAAACTTTATTATGCAAGTTTGTTATATTGGGATTTAAATATATTTTTGCAGTTTCTATATTTCATATCGTTATTATTCTGAATTAGTTTTTAAAGTTTATTTTTTACAACGTTTCGCTCGAATAGTGGGTATTCTTCAGGTACATAAGTGGAAGATTTTGCTATTTGATATTTTATTTTGCATTTTTTGATTTAGATTGACCGAAATCAGTACATGTTATATTTATGGATATGTAAATTGTTGTTTAATATTTTATTATTTTTTTCTAGTGGTTGATTGTTTTGATTAAATTCAATTTCTATAATACCTTGTATTACAAATCGCCTTTAATATTATGCTGATTTTTTATACAACGTTTCGCTTATATTATAGTATTCATCAGGGCCTGTGGGGTTCCTGTAAGATTTGCTAATTTCTAGTATGATTTTTATTTTTATATCGAATTAACCAGACTTAGTTGAAACATTTGTATTTATTTTAATGTAAACGCTTACGCAATGCTGTATTTTGATACTGAATCAAACAATTGTAATTGAAAATATATTTTGTTTCTTGATTTCAGTTCACTTGTAAGGTTTTATTATTTATTTATTTATTTATTTATTTATTTTTGCGATACGACGTTTCGACTGAATTTTGGTATTCATCAGTTAATTTACATTTTTGTTTTCATTTTGATTATATCGTGATTATTGAACATATATTTGACTGTTTTCTTTAAAATACTAAATATTTTATTTTTATGTAATTATTAAAAAAAATACTAGAAAACCTTTTGTTTTCTTAGGGTCTTAGTACGGGGCTTTAAAGCTCCCTTTGACATGAACGAGTAACGTTGCGCCCTACAACTACTTGTACACCTTCCACCGGTTGCAGTGACGTATCACGCTGGGACGCTTGATCAATTGGTGAACCTTTTTTATTTCGTATTAGTGTATTTTTTTGTACAGGCATTTCCAAAAACCATTTATTAAATAGATGTTATTGTTTTTATTTAATGTGTTTTATTTAGCTCACATTTTCTCTTCTTTTCCAGTTTTTTTTTTATTAAATAACTTCTTATATTTAAATTACAATTTTTTTTGTAAAAGTATCAGGAACAAGTGAGTGCCGAACACATCCCCAAACCTTTTTTACTTTAATTGTTAATTTTTTTTCCCACGCCATTCTCCGTGATAAACGAGCTTAGGGCATTGATATTGCACGCTCTGTTAACCACGAGCTTGTCTCTTGATACTTTTGCTTTTTTTTTAATTAACTTTGCGAGTTTTTTTTTTATTTCAGTAAATTAATAAAATAAAATATTTCTTATTTTATTATTTAAAAAAAATAAGAGCGTAGCAATCTTGCACCCTATAGTTATAAACCTGAACAAGGGTAGCAACAGGGAGTTGACATACAGTTGAGACCACAGGGCGAAAAGAATAGTGAAGAAGAAGATGGCAAAATATGTGCTCGAATATATCCCAATCAACGAAAGATTGATCAAAATAACTTTCAATGCAAAGCCCAGCAAATTTCATATTCTACAGATATACATGTCATCAGCGGCAAATGATGATGAGGTTTGAAGAAATGTACAGTCTCATAGAGAATACGACTCGAGACATCACAAAAAAGAACCTATTCCTATCATAGGAGACTGGAACGCAAAAGTAGGATGCACAACACAAGATGAACACTTACGAGGAATTGTAGGTAATTACAGGTTGGCGGAAAGTAATAATAGAGGAGAATGATTTTTACAATGTGCATGGATAATAACTACTCAACCGCAAATGCAATGTTCAAAAATCATCCACGAAGACTAACTCATGCCCCTAAAACCAAAACCATATAGATTTCATACTTATCAGTCGAAGATGAAGGACGTCGGTTAAATATGTTAAAACAAACCCAACGTCGATCTGACCGTAGGTCTGACCGCACACTTTTCAGGGGCGATATATGTTTAAAATTACAAAGCACAGGTACCCTAAATAGAAAAACGAGAAAAATTCTTGAAAATTCCAAACATTCTCGTGAAGCGTTTAAAAACCTAAGACACCTGAAGCCAATCTGGAACAATACAAAAAAATGGATTTTCAAAGCCATCAATGAATTAGCGCCACGAACAAAAAGCACTAAATGACAGAGAAAACACTCAAATTAGTAAGAGAAAGAAGGCCACTTAAACACAGAAAATGATCCTGAACAACACGGCCGACAGTTAACGGAAATAAGCAAACGAATAAAACATGTATATCCAAAGGAGAAAAATAACACACAAACTCAAATAATCAACAACGAAGGAGGAAAAACTGCAACAGATCCTGTGGGAATAGAAGAAATATTGTTGATATTGTAATTTTTTCAGCGCGGATACTTTGACCAATCACCCATAGCGGTTACAGATAAAGAACCAGATATTCTAAAAACTGAAATAATAAATGCAAGGGGGCACTGAAAGACATGAGAGAAGAAGAATCCAGTCTAATTTAGTGAATACGCAACAAAATATAGCACTCAGAAACTGGTGCCTTTATCCCAATTAATAAATATGTCGACAAATGCGTTATTCTTTATTTAATTTTAAAATTATAATCTCATAAAAACTTAAGCCTTCAGGAGCTTTGTTATCAAGATACAGGATAAGCAATGCAGAAATTTTCAAATTTGTCGAAAACGGTTGCCTCTAGTGTTCTTGGCCCTATAATTTCTACATTCAATTTAATACTAAATTACGATTTAAAAGTTTTTACAAAATCTATTTAAAAAAATCAAAAATAAAATTTTAAATTCAACATTATTTTGATAACGAAGCCGTTGCGAACCCTTGTTGAAACAGTGACTGGCAAAAAATCTACAACAAATGGGAAACATTTTTATTTATTCCTCAGAAAATTTTATTCTTGTTAAAAGTTGGTGCATCAACATAAAATAGTTTTTTTAATATCTAACATTCTGTCCGATATACAGGGCGTACAAAAAATACAAAAAACACAAAATTTTTAAAATGTATGAAAATCAAATTTCCGTGCCAACAGAATTAGAAGCAACTAACAATACATGCATAAAAGTTCTATACAGTTTTTCGATATAAGTTATGATTGTTGTTAAGTAAATTTCATTTTCAAAATGGAAAAATAAAATTCTACAATAACAAAAGCTCATAGTGAAAAGCTTTATAAAACTTTATAGCTGCTTTAACTCTGTCATCCCAGAAATTTTCATAAATTTGTGAAATTTCAAACCAACATTTTTGTATTTTTTGAACACCCTGTATTTCCTAATGTTCGATAGGATCAAAACTATTTTTTCTTCATGCACCAACTTTTATCTAGAATAACATTTTCTGAGAAATCAATAACAAAAATGTTTCTCATTTGTTGCAAATTCTTTGCTGGTCACTGTATGAACTCTTAGTCTTAAATTTAAGTAAGGAATAATTTGCTGAAGTATGTCGACGTACTTAAATCACACCCTGTACTTTCAATAGATAGTATGGACTATGATGAGACACCCTGTAGATCTTTTTTATTATCGTTTTCATCATTAAGAGTAGTCTATTTTGTTTGCAGCAGTTTTTTAGGAGTTAGTGTTACTTTTATGTATTAAAATTAGTAAATTATTTTTTTTGCATGATAAATAATAGTCTCAATGTTTTGGCAATTTTTGATATGCATTATCCGAAGTATTATCTATCTTATCTGTAGTATAATACGCCAACATTTTTGCCTTTCACAACCTTGAAACTAGTAGTTGGTCTCTAAAATAGCTCAGTGTAATAACTTATTATTTGGGGTTGAATAAGGTATCTATTAGGGTTGTTTATCTTACTCTTCTGTCCAGGATGATGCGTAAAGAAAGGCGCTGTACTATGAACACCTTTTATTGACTATTACTATAACTACGGACCAACAAGGTCCGCCCTTGCCTTTCCTATCATAGTCTATAGCTAGTTATAATATCTGTCTATCGGACTGCATCCAGTACATTGCCATTAGCACTATGCTTCGTCAGCGTGCTTATTTCGCACATACATATTAAAACAATTGCAATATACATATTAAACAATTGCAATATATATATATATATATATATATATATATAATAACAATCTGCTATACAAGGTAATACTTTACCATACTACATCAAATTTACTGAAGTAGTTTCAGTAACCGAAGAACTTCTTTTTTCAACTTGGATGTATTCACTGCTTGTACTGAAATAATATGTTTTTCTTTAAATATTCTATAACAGAAAAAAATTATTTGAAACAAAAATAGTATGTTTACCTCAATCCAGAAGAGGCAAATTAAAGACCCTCCGTTAAAGACAAAGGTTGCAATACTACATTTTGAGCTTGATTTGCAGATTAATATTTTTATTCTCTATAAAAAAGATTATTATTTTTATTTTGTTAATTATTTTATACAGCATAATAGTTATTTATGTTAGAATTACATCAATTAGCTCAACCAGTTTATATTGGCACAACATACAAGTCTTTATGTCCGATTGCCACAAAATGGCAATTTTTAATTTCAAATCACAATTTAAAAGTAATTTGGCCCTCGGTAGAAAATTTGAGATTGTGTTATGTTGTAGTTACATAGTCAGTTGTTGCGCTCGGTGTACCAAAATTCTTCTACCAGGGGTACGAGAAAAATGGAGGTAAAAGTACTGATTTTTTCATTTTTACCTTAACTAGCAGAACACAAACCTAGAAAGAAATGCGTGAAAATGCAAAAGACTGCTTTTTTTTAGGAATAATGCTGGTTAAGGTAATAATGGCAAAATCGGTAGTTTTAATCCCAATTTTCTGGTACTCTAGGTAGAATTAGAGCTTTGGAACAATAAAAGCTTTGAAAGGCATGAACTACAACATATGAAAATTCCAAAAAAATTAACTGAGGGCTAAATTATATTTAAAAAGAGCCATGGTTTTATATATTACCTATTTTTGCTTCCATGAAACTGTAATCAATATTGTAATATTTCTTGACTGTATCACATGAGTTCCAGACAACTTTATTGCACTAGCAAAACAAAGTTAGGTAACTTTATTTTATATAAATGCCTCTACAGGGATGATGATGGCCACGAAAGATCGAAAGGTGGGATCAAAAATGTAATGATGTCATCATGTTGAAAACCAAAAGTGGCGATGAGAAATGCTACTTTTATTTTGAAATATGTTCTCAAATAAAGAGTAAAGCATAAAAATGTTCCCCGTAGCATGCATTTTTATATAGTATACCATGTATAAAGTAATACCCGAAACTGTATAATAACCAGTTCTAGTGCCTAGCCTAGACCAAATTTTTGGCAAGGTTCATTTTCTTTTTAATTGCTTTAACAAGAGCCCAAACCATTTTTACCAGCCCTGGTCAGCCCTCCATGGCTTTATAGATCAATGGAACATAACATTTTTATGGCTTACCTGATTTTTTATAAAACCCCTTTGTGGAGCTTTGATTAAATCCTGGTTAAATCTTCAAACCAAAGAGCAGATCTAAAATATACAATAATTTATAATTTAAAGTTCCCAAAAATAAAAATTGGAAATAATCAAGTGAAATTAAATTTACTAACATATTACTAACTTGTCATAAATTTAAATTTAAAACTGTACAATTTAGAACAGACATTAGATTTACTCCTTACTTAAATTGACTACTTCCTGTCTCTCTAGAATTTTTTAAAAAACATTCATACCTTGAAGTAGTCAACTCAAAATTTGTGATGTGATGTAAATTAACTCTAAGCTTGAACGAAGAAACTCATCTGCAAGATACTTTATCTAGAAATATCACACCTTTACATCGATGGGGATTTGATCATTTATTAATATATCTTGACCCATTTGATCTCACGACAATATCAGTACGATAAAAATGGTCGGAGCACAACTCAGGCTGTTTTGGTAAAGGTTGACCAGAGTTTTCTTTGAGGTTCCTGGGAAAACTTAATAAATATTCAATTTAAATGTTAATTTTTTATTTTTGAAAATCAAATATTTAGTTGTAGAGATTATTATTTGCGAGATGAAGTATAAGTACTTGCTATAATTTACATTTTCAGATTTTCATTTTTATAAAAACTTGAGTAATAGCACTATCTAGAGACATTAAATGTGTAAGACATCATTGAATTATGCCACCTGTTACTACATTATGTTCTAACAACATCCACAATGGTTAAAACCAATTTGAAACCGTTGTAAATTGTTTGCTAGAACAAAACCTATATTCTACAACTTATTTTTGAAAAAGGTTCATAGTAAGTACAATTAATAATAAAAAAATAAATTAGTTTTTATTAAAGAATCTATGCATTTCAGCAATTCATAAATTATAACTCTCGTTTATTTTACATTAAATTTGTTGGTATTACCCAACCTTTTTTTATAAAACCAAAGAAACAGGTATACATTGGGTTTACCACCTGTCCTATATTTCAAAAGGCAGCCCTTTATATTAAAGTCGTGTCATTTATTTTTATAAAGGAAATTTAAAACCAAGGTTTTGGTTAGTTTCCATACTTGTGAAGATAGCACAAATAAAAAAAATACAAGAAATATAAAATTTAAATAAAAAGTGGAATGTTTTACTAAGTAATAATACTTTTGTAAATGTTTTTAAAATAATATATTTCTTTTAGGATCCGTGCCTCCAGTGCTTTTGATAAAAGGGTATTTTCTATTATGAATATCAAGTGTAAGGAGAACGTAATGATGTTTCCCATCTCATGTTAAAACCAGAACTAATTATTTATTTAAATTTTTCCTATACTTGTTTGGATTCCTATAAATAGGTATATATAAACAAATAAAAGATTGTTCGAGTCAGCAAAATGAAACCAAAAATATAACTAGAAAGTGAATATGCAGATTGTTAATATTGTTTATATATAATAACTGTAATGTAATGTTCTACGGGAATAAACGGTTTTGACCGTTTTAAGTTGTCCTATATTTTTATTTCAAAAAGGTGGCAACCCTAGGTATAAATATCACAAATTATAATAGCTATTGTGTAGGGTTTAAAACATTTACACCCGTATTCACTAAAGAGGTTTAAATTTAGACCAGGTCTAACTTGACACTTATAGGTTTAAGGTGACATTTTTAACAATTGAACAAATAATTTTTCTAAATGTCACAATTACAAAATGACAGTGACATAAGCGAAACATAACTGGCGAACTAAGAGTTTTAAGTACCATGGCAACTAGAACTGCTCTAACTCTTAAACCTTTTTAGTGAATACGTGGGTAAATGACCTGATTAGTTTTTTAAGGGTGTTTTACATTTGTTTGATTAAACAAGAGTTGTACTAAATTTGTGCTTTGTACCTCTACTTACTATTTACAAAACTTCAAAAATGTGCATGAACAAGATTTTAATTAAACAGTAACACAATTATTTCTATCGAGATTCCTATTTAACCCAAAAAAGATAACTAAAGTTCTATTTCAGGGCTCGACAACCTGAACCGCTAACGGTCTTTTTTAGAAATATTGCGGCAAACTTATCTTAACCCAGGCTCTTGTTTCGGATATTTTCCAAGATACCACCGAGTGGCTCTGGCCAAAAAACGTTGCCGACCTCTGTAAAACTAGTTGTTAAGAGAAACCGGATAATATTTAAATCTATTGTACAATGTTTGTTTCCAGATTACAGAAAAGACATAAATCTAAAACGTATTTCATCAGTATGAATTAATAGGTAGACGATAGATAGTATGTATTAAAACACCGAATCCCCGACTTCTACGTCCATGGCTAAACAATAATAAAATAATGCTTGTATGTTATATAACCTCACTTTAGCCAGTCGATGGCCGAGAGGGTAAAAGTTTAGATTTACACCATATATAATAACCTGGGTTCGAATCCTTGGTGGGAGCACGACTTGTCACTTTCTACGCTGCCATTCACGCCGGTAACCAGGTCGGGGGGAACCGGATGTTCCCGTGGTAGTTTGGAAGTAAATTCACACTCCCCGCCATCACATACCCACATAGGTGGAGTGGATGGCCGAGGTTCGGATTCCTCGATAAGTTGTAGGGCCCATCTGGCGGACATTGCCCAGACGTAAAATTCCTTCCCCCATCCTTGAAGGGTGATTTTGGTCCTCCTTTCCGCGCATCCTTCCATCTCCCCTCTTTGTTACGTCAGAACAAAAAAGTGTATCACTCGGATGATCGGGCAGGGTCGCGTTACCCGATCAGTCCCGAACATCCACGATATATGAAAAATTCTCCAAACCGGAATAACGTGTAAATCATTTGGGAAAGGTCGCCCGAGCTCCTACTAAGCCCCGGATGAAGATGAAAGGGTGATTAATGGCTGAATGCTAAATGGTGAAGGCCAAAATGGAAAATCCAATCCCAATCCATAACCTCACTTTCCTTACCAAAACATAAATTTGAATATAGGTGCCTATATAAAAATAATACAATTTTCGTTAAATAAACATGGAAAATTTACAAAAACTAAACTATTTGTCAAATACTCGCGAGTTGAAAAAATGCAACACTCAATCACCAGATTCATTGATAAAAGTTCAGATAATGGACTACCTAAGTCTAACGTTAGGGTGGGCAGAGTTTAGGGAACCTTTCCAAACAAAAGAAACATAGGTACATTGATATCCCCATTAGGCTTTATTTAATTGAGTTGTGAGCAAATTTGAGCGACAAATAAACATTTTAATCTTTCACTTATTTTGAGAGTATTTCTAGTTGATTAAAACAAAATTGGAAACGGTAGGTAGTTCTTTGATAAAGTTATTGAAGTTTAAAACAATTGAAGGTTATATTTTGATTCTTTTAAATTCTTTTGTTTATACTAATATCTGTGATTTATCTATTTATTGTTTCAGATTATCAGCCTATAAAAGCTGCAAAACATGTTTTAAAAATTTCCAGAATTAATGAGTTCTTTGGAAATGATAATAAAATCATAAGAAGGGAGTCTATAGAATAAACTATTGTATTAGAATTATCGATGGAACTAAAAACTATCGATTGATAAAAGCGCACATTTAAGTAAGGAAATTACATTTACAAAATTACGCGATTTTTATTTTTGTTTGGCCTTTACCAGCAGGTCCATTTCCGTCGCAGCGGAGAGCTTTACGTCGGTAAAGATAATTTTAACAAAATTTCTACGGGAAATAGGGAGCGAAGATGCAAAATAATTACTGAACTGATAGTTCATTTTAAGTTATTTGCTATTTGCTTTGGGCAGGGCCGCATTACCCATAAGTCCGGGGCCCGTCAAAAAGAGGGTTCGACGCTGCCTCGCTGCAACATAAATCGTTTATATAATTTTCTTTGTTTCATTTTAACAGTAAGTAGATCATTTTCACATATTATTATATTAAAGGAGGAGATAAGGGTCTGCTATAGGGAAGAGATGACTTTTTTTTGGTCTTTACTTTTTCTCACGAGCTTGGGGCACGTAAATACGTTTGGGAGAAAAAATTAATCGTAATCTCAAGCGACCCTAGGGCCCCAAAAGTT
Organism: Kuschelorhynchus macadamiae; assembly: GCA_030620095.1. NCBI lineage: Eukaryota > Metazoa > Arthropoda > Insecta > Coleoptera > Curculionidae > Kuschelorhynchus > Kuschelorhynchus macadamiae. The sequence continues at coordinate 557,387 of JAUTXW010003449.1, forward strand.
GTAGATGCAGTATGCTAGTAATGCTAATCTTTTGTGTTCTGTGTTGGGTGCTAGACTAAAACAGACGTATAATTGCAGTGATACTGATTTTATATTTTGTTTTGTGAGTATTCAGCGTTGTAGTTGGGATTAAATGAATTACAATACCAAACGGGAGAAGCTAAAGGAAAAGCTGCGGAAAACGGAAGCGAAAAACAATGTAAAAATAGTCAATTTTTCTCAAGTTATAGACAAAAGTAACACCAGTCAGTCGTTTAATCGTAAGTCGGTGTAATTAGAATTATTATTATACTTTAGAATATTGTTTTGTTTATTTGTTTCTTAAGTTTATTTAGAATAGTTTATATGAAATATGTTTGATATATAACCTTACTTAATTTTTTTGTGATTTATTACGAAATCTCCTAAATTTTTTTTTATTTTTATATACTTATTATAGAGAGGGGAGGAGGCCCGATTTTACGATTTGGCACCAGGGCCTCACGTTATCTTGTTACGCCACTGTATCTGTCGAGAATATATTCCACTAACAAGAGACTTTAGAGGGATGGGGGAAAACAGAATGTAATGGTTGAAATAGGAAACAAATTTGTTATTATATATTTTTACTAAATATACATATTGTTTATATATGTCTTATTTATTTCATGTTTTATTTCTAAAAAGTGAGTAACGTAAATCTGTAAATTTGTGCTCCGCTTAATAATAATTACTAATGGAGTTCAGTAGTAGTTGTATCTCTTGTAGTACTAAATTTGTTTTATATGCAGTGTTTTATGGCAAAGCAAGGTTTTGCTGAATATTATGTATCTTACAATACCAGTTTTCTTTTAACACTTTAATTATTAAATTGATAAGCAAATATATCGGTACCAAATATCTATAAAATTATATTTAAGATTATTTGTGGGGGTGGTCAATAAAATACTTAAAAGTACTTTTCTGTTATGACTGGCGAAAACCATATACCGAGAGTAAGATGTCTAAAAGTTAAGTAAGCGGTTGAGGTTTGAACAGTGTAAAATTCATAAAATTGTAAATATTTCAAGAGATGTATATTCATATAATACAAGATTACACACAAACATATTTATATTATATAATCCAATAATGAATGCATCTGCAGAAAATAACAAGTTACCCGATAACCTTAGAAATATATTTAATTAAAAAAAAAATTAAATTTAAGAATTGTTTGAAGTATTAGAAGAAACTATATAGTTACTTATTCACTTTTTGTTGCTTTGTCAAATAGTTACCTAGTTAAACACTTGCCGTAAATTACTTATGATAATGGGGATGTTATATAATGTTATATTAATGCTTCAAACACTATTTAGATGATTTTAACTTTAAGAAAACATTTTAATTTTTACTCACGAACTAATACGGAAAAGACAAAAACTAAATATCATCTGCTATTATGAAAATGACAAACTGCCAAAACATGAAGCTACTGTACGGTAACCAGAGAAGGCATACCGAAGATGAATACTAAAATAGCTTTGAACAAGAATAAAATTGATGCTGCACCGAATCGGTCAAAAGCTGTCTGGAGTATTGTCAACTCTGAGTTCGGCCGACAGAAGATTACTAACATTCCGTAAATCCAAGTACAGGACGAAATGGTAACGGACCGACAGCAAATTGCGAATACTTTTGCAGACTGTCTCGCAACTGTAGCAACTGACAAAATAATGAGTCATTCTAGCACCAACATTATCAAACTCAGCTAGCAACTCGATTTTTATAAACCCAAAAACACACTACGAGGTACGAGGCATTATCTTTTCGCTGAAAAACAAAAAATCATCAGGCGTCGATGAAAAGACAGTGACAGTCTTAAAAAATGCATGTGTAGAACTCAAAGATATATTGACGATACTCATTAATACAGCAATTGACTACGGAAAATTTCCCAATTCGGTGAATTTAGCAAATGTAATACCAGTTCATAAGAAGCAAATTCGAGAATTACAGACCTATATCACTACTCAGCAGTTTCTCTAAAGTCTCTGAGCGCACTTTGTACAACAGAATCCAGGATTTCGCATAAATAGATTAGAGCAGAGCAACACGGATTTCAAACCGGGGAAATCTACGGAAACTGCTGCCTTTGTCGTCAGACAGTTTATCTACAGCGAACTAGAACAAAATCGCATAGTATTTGGCTTACTGTTCGACCTATCGCGTGCGTTGGATACCCTCCACCTAGAGTTTATAGCTCACAAATTAAATAACGTCGGAATAAGGGGAAGAGCCACCTCATTAATTCTCTTTTTCCTCACAGAATGCCAACTCATTGTAAACATTGAAAACTGCACATCATCCACCTATAGTTTAAATGTTGGAGCAGCTCAGGGATCAGTACTGGCACCACTGATATTCCTGATGTTCATAAATGACTTGCAATAGCCCAACATCACCATAAAGTTTGCAGACGATGCGACTGTATTGGTATCAGCAAGAAATGTCCTAAAAATAGATATGAAAATCAAACAAGCTCTAAAAGACATGAACCAATGGCGTTCCTCAAACTGCCGAATATTAAAAATTGATAAAATGGTAATAGTTCCTTTTTACAAGACAGCGCCAAGAGCTACAGTGTATGGTAGCGAGTCTGTGGTCAAATACTTGGGCTCATATCTCGATCTCGAAAATAAACAATAATTCTTACTGTGCACTACTGGAGCAGAGAGAGGAATATTTGTGGGACAGAAAATATTAATACGGCTCATATTTGGACTAAAATTTAGAGAAACGTGCAAAGAGATATTTAAAGCTTAAAAGATTCACATGTTGACATCTATATATATTTTCAAATGCTCTCTATTTGTATATAAGAACAAATAAAAGTTCTCAACCAATGCTGAAAATTACAAGTATCAAACAAGAAATCGAAATGACCTCGTCTTTCCAATACACCATTCTAGATTTTTCGAAAAAAGGAAGATGTGAGTACAGGTGAATTTGCCGATTTTTTATTTTTTATAACTTTATTTACATGATTCATAAAAAAACAATTACGACATTGATTATTTTTCTTCATATAAAGAATATAAAGAAGGTTTTCATTATAGGAAACAGAATTTTACCGACTTTTTAAACATATAGAATTGAAACACTTTTACCAGTTCATGACTGTTCCACATTTGATTTCTGTGTAAAATTTTAACTCAATTGGATAGTAGTTGAAAAGTAATTTTTTATTATTACTTTTTTTAACATTTTATTAGTTTTTTTACCTATGCCACGAATAGACAGACAGGCCGACGGAATGGAGAAAACACATCATTGGCATCTAGGGACCCTGAAACGCGAAGATCTGAAAAAATCGCACAGGGTAATTTTTTCACAATTACAATACTCCCCTCTTACTCCCCGAGTAAGAAAAATAAGTCTTGCCTTTTGTATTGTTTTGTACATGCATCGTGCCGGCTCTGACCCAACTTATTTTAATCTCACGCGGAATTTATTAAATCCTGACTTAATAAGTAGTATTTTTGTTGAAATACTATCTGCATTAGATAATAGTTTCGTTAAAGTTTTTAAAGTACTCTGAAATTACATTTACGAAAAGAACAATTTTATAGTTATCACTGAGAATGTTTTTATAAAGATAGTATAGGTACTTTTTTATCCGAAATGTTATATAAAAGTGAGCCCTCGGATGCCTTTAAAAATCGAGATATTAAACCTGGTATAAATAAATAAATAAATAACGCCTTATATTACGGATTTTTTTACAAACATTAGTAGATATCAAATACGGGAACTGGTTCACCCCCACCACTACTCCTGACCTTGAGAGCCCAGGTGTGCTGTGTAGTTTGGCCTTGAGGCGATGTGACGTCATATGACCTTGAGCGCGCAACACGCGGCTTCGAGGCCATGTGACGTCACATGACCTTAAGCGTGCACCAAACTTTTCGTTCTTTGATTTGGGAGCCCAGGTGTGCTGTATCGTTTGGCCTTGAGGATTTTTAACATCATATAACCTTGAGCGTGTATAAAACTTTTCGTCGTTGCATATTGTTTGGCCTTGGGGGTGTGCGACGACAGAGGGTCTCGAGTGTTAAAAGCTATTAAAGCCAGGTATTCTACCCATAAAATTGAAGAGAGGCACTCTGTGCGGTCACAAGGGATTTCATCATTAAGTTAATGTTTGGTATATTCTTTCTCGGGCACTAATACTGGCAGATCATTATTTAAATTTGGGTGTTTAGAATAAACAAAATTTGGAAATATTTACTTAAGACATTTTAATAATTATTGTATCAAATAGGGATGTAAAAATTAAATGTACCAAGCAATAGCGGATCAATATTTAAATTTGGGTGTTTAGAATAAACAAAGTTTAGAAATATTTGCTTAATTTGGTATTATTTTCTTCTTTTAAATTTGGGTGTTTTAGAATAATTAAAAGTTAACGTTTGACGTATTCTTTCTCGGGCACTAATACTGGCAGATCATTATTTAAATTTGTGTGTTTAGAATAAACAAAATTTAGAAATATTTACTTAAGACATTTTAATAATTATTGTATCAAATAGGGATGTAAAAAATTAAATGTACCAAGCAATAGCGGATCAATATTTAAATTTGGGTGTTTAGAATAAACAAAGTTTAGAAATATTTGCTTAATTTGGTATTATTTTCTTCTTTTAAATTTGGGTGTTTTAGAATAATTAAAAGTTAACGTTTGACATATTCTTTCTCGGGCACTAATACTGGCAGATCATTATTTAAATTTGGGTGTTTAGAATAAACAAAATTTAGAAAAATTTACTTAATAAATTTTAATAATTATTGTATCAAATAGGGATGTAAAAAATTAAATGTACCAAGCAATAGCAGAGCAATATTTAAATTTGTGTGTTTAGAATAAACAAAATTTAGAAATATTTATTTAGAATAAATAAAATTTAGAAATTTTTACTTAAAACATTTTAATAATTATTTTATCAAATAGGGATGTAAAAATTAATTGTAGCAAGCAATAGCGGATCAATATTTAAATTTGGGTGTTTAGAATAAAACAAAGTTTAGAAATATTTGTTTAATTTGGTATTATTGTCTTCTTTTAAATAAAACTCAATATGTCTTCATAAAACAACGCATTATTAATACAAAATACATAATAAGAATAATAATAATAATAATAATAATAACTATTCTAAACAATAATAATAATAATAATAATAATAATAATAATAACTATTCTAAATACCTATTCTAACATGCTTGTATCGTTTAATATTAATATATAACCATCATCTTGCGGTATATAGATGGGTGATGGATTGCCCCCATCATCATTACACCCATTGCCCCCATTAGTCAGATGGCTGTCCAAACCAACTTGTGCATTATCCACATAAACATTGCCCCCATCAACTGGAGGATTGTCCTCCTCTGAATCTGTGTCGGACTCATCGCCCATATGTTCTAATGTCATCATATCATTGATGGTGTGCTAGAACAATATAATAGAAATTACAATCAAATTTAATTATGTCATAATCATCTAATTATCTTATTAATAGATGCGTAGCGTGACACAAAGGGGTAGATTATACTAAAAGTTGTACCATTGCTGTAAAAATACGTTTTATTTGGTGGAACATAAATATTTTTCTTAAATCAAACCAGTTTCACACTATGATAAAAAAGAAAGGTTTTGTAGTAAATTAAAATTTCACAGAAATGTATCACAAAACAATTCGCTACACATTTCCTTTCTACATTTCAATTGTGTGGGGAATGTGGTATCATCCATACATTCTTACACTACTACTACTAAAACAATTGATTTAAAAAATTAGGTCTTGGAGATTTTTCTTCAAAATAAAGCATCAAGCTATGGACTTTTGACATAAACTAACAAGCAAAAAAATGCAATAATAAAAGAAAAACATTTATTATACAGGGTCTTTCCTAATAAGTGTCCGATATTTACAGGATAATTCCTCCAAAAGTTCCCAAAGAAAAAATAAAATCTCATTTTTTCTTCAAAATAAAGCATCAAGCTATGGACTTTTGACAGCAAAAAAAATGCAATAATAAAAGAAAAACATAAGTTGGTTGTGGAATTATAGTTAATTTTGCTTGCGGTCACCTATCCACATAAACAATATAAAAAATTATTTCCTTTCTACGTTTCAATTGTGTGGGGAATGTGGTATCCTCCATACATTCTTACGCTACTACTAAAACAATTGATTTAAAAAATTAGGTCTTGGAGATAATAAGTAAACAAAGTGACATATCAGCTATAATAGAAATTCGTTTATTATACAGGGTCTTTCCTAATAAGGTAGAAATTAAGGTTATGTATTTTTTAGCAAATGTATGTCCTCAGCAAACAGCGTCTTGTGCAGCTGTTGGTTCAGATTATTTTATGAAATTTTAACCACAAGTTAAGAAGACTACCTCCTAACGATATACGGTGCCGAGAAGATTCAAATTTATACATGGTGTCTCAGATCATTGGACATTTTATAAAATTTTCAATTCGCAATATCCAAGTTTTTTAAATGGATCACCCTGTATTTGATATTTTTTTCTGAAAGAGGCTTAAAAATCTTTGTTATTATCAAACTTTTGGACTGGAGTAAGTTTGGTTAAATCACAATATTTTCACCCAAAGAATCTGCAGTTATGCTGTGTACCTTTAATTAGCGAAAACCCTGTATAATAATTAACCTGTCCTATATATTTTTTTTCTGAAGGAGGCTTAAAGTACCTATCCACTGATATATACATACCCTATATCTAAATCTAATAGTTAACGAAATACATAGAAATATATGAAAATTTACAACTAATTAATGCTGACTATAATGTAAAGCCTTAAATCTATAAAGATAATTAAAAGAACGCTTCAAGGATTTTTAATTTTCCAATATCCAAGTTAATTGGGTCATATATGTATATATACAGGGTGTTCAGCTAAGGGTGGTTTTCGGCCATATCTCCGAAAGTATTTGCCCTAAGTTATTGGGGAAAAAATCGAATAAGTAAATCGCCAAAAATAAAAAAGCTGGAAAATTATTTTCGACGCGCAACAACAACCGTAAAAATAAAAAACACGGTTTTTTTAAATAGTTCCAATTAATCCTTATCGAAATTATTTTTTGTGATCTAATAATTCCGCATTATACAGGGTTTTTCCTAATAAGGTAGAAATTAAAGTTATGTATTTTTTAGCAAATGTATGTCCTCAGCAAACAGCGTCTTGTGCAGCTGTTGGTTCAGATCATTTTATGAAATTTTAACCACATGTTAAGAAGACTACCTCCTAACGATATATGGTGCCGAGAAGATTCAAATTTATACAAGGTGTCTCAGATCATTGGACATTTTATAAAATTTTCAATTCGCAATATCCAAGTTTTTTAAATGGATCACCCGGTATTTGATATTTTTTTCTGAAAGAGGCTTAAAGTACCTATTATCGGGAAAAAAATCGAATAAGTAAATCGCCAAAAATAAAAAAGCTGGAAAATTATTTTCGACGCGCAACAACAACCGTAAAATAAAAAACACGGTTTTTTTAAATAGCTCCAATTAATCCATATCGAAAGTATTTTTTGTGATCTAATAATTCCGCATTATACAGGGTTTTTCCTAATAAGGTAGAAATTAAAGTTATGTATTTTTTAGCAAATGTATGTCCTCAGCAAACAGCGTCTTGTGCAGCTGTTGGTTCAGATCATTTTATGAAATTTTAACCACATGTTAAGAAGACTACCTCCTAACGATATATGGTGCCGAGAAGATTCAAATTTATACAAGGTGTCTCAGATCATTGGACATTTTATAAAATTTTCAATTCGCAATATCCAAGTTTTTTAAATGGATCACCCGGTATTTGATATTTTTTTCTGAGAGAGACTTAAAGTACCTATTATCGGGAAAAAATCGAATAAGTAAATCGCCAAAAATAAAAAAGCTGGAAAATTATTTTCGACGCGCAACAACAACCGTAAAAATAAAAAACACGGTTTTTTTAAATAGTTCCAATTAATCCTTATCGAAATTATTTTTTGTGATCTAATAATTCCGCATTATACAGGGTTTTTCCTAATAAGGTAGAAATTAAAGTTATGTATTTTTTAGCAAATGTATGTCCTCAGCAAACAACGTCTTGTGCAGCTGTTGGTTCAGATCATTTTATGAAATGAGAGATATCAAAACGCGGTTTTCTCCAGAATTTAGGTAATTTTTCCCTCTTTAAACTAACTCTGTTGAAAGCATACTGTTCCGTTTGGTTTTTTCGAGAAAATCTCTAAAAATTGAATTTTGTTTAAACAACGCCCTCTAGTAGGTGTACCAACAACTATCGAGCGTCAAAAATGACAACAATTATAAGAGCATTAAATGCTCTTTCAAACAAATACCCACTTGAATACCATTAAATAAAAGATGTAGGAGGCAGAGCACTTTGAAAATTGATTTATTTATTATCTTCCCCCACCCTTATTATCGGAAATATGACAAATCGCCTTAAACAAAACTGACGCAGATTTGGTTGGAGTTTTTGTTGCTCTTATTAAAATGTTACCTCATATTGGGTATTTTCGAATAAAAAGTTGTTTTTTTATTTTCTATTGCAGGTACGCCGTCTTGTGGTGGTTTTACAAACTTGGAAATATTTTCCAACAATTTCTCTTGGCCACTTTAGTAACGAAAAAAAATTTTTTCGGGAGGCTGTAGCATCCATAGTCTGAGAAAAGCTACCCAGCCACCCTTAGTGGGACACCCTGTATATACATATATGACCAAACTAAAAAAACTTGGATATTGCAAAATTAAAATCCTTGAAGCGTTCTTTTAATTATCTTCATAGATTTAAGGCTTTACATTATAGGCAGCATTAATTAGTTGAAACTTTCCATATAATTCTAGATATTTCGTTAACTATTAGATTTAGGTATAGAACATGTATATATCATTGATAGGTATTTTAAAACTCTTTCAGAAAAAATATCAAATACAGGGTGATCCATTTAAAAAACTTGGATATTGCGAATTGAAAATTTTGAAAATATGATCTGAGACACCCGGTATAATTTTAAAACTCCTAACCATCATAGATCGTTAGAAGGTAGTCTTCTTAACTTGTGGTTAAAATTTCATTAAATAATCTGAACTATCAACTGCACAAGACGCTGTTTGCTGAGGACATAAATTTGCTAAAAAAATACATAACCTTAATTCCTGTCTAAATGACACAAAATTTGAATAAGAAGTTCTTATAAAAGTTACCTTTATTTCTTTCAGGGAATCTAAAAATGTAAAAATATACAGGGTGTTCCATTTAAAATTCAGGGTTTGAAGTCGGTACAGCACTTTTCGAATACCCTGTATTAATAAAACTTAAAAAATTAAAAAAATTCATTAAAACCAAGAAATATTTTTACCTAAAGTATCTGCAGTTATGCTGTGTGCCAGTAATTAGCGGACACCCTGTATAAATATTTTTTAAGATATTTATTTAAATTTTAAAGAGGAATTTTTGCTTTCTTTTTTGTATTTTACCACATTTATCGCTATTAAATATGTGAGGATAAATATGCATTCCAAAAAAAAAAGCAATACAACTGAGCGATATTATTTAAAATGTTGCGTAGTGGTTTGGCTGTTATAAACATTTCAATAATTAAAAAAAGCAATACAACTGAGCGATATTATTTAAAATGTTGGAGTGGTTCGGGAGAAAAAAAATGTTTATATTATGAAGAAAGTTTCTAAATAAAATAATTGTACCTATTTTGAAATAACTAAATCCAACTTTAATAATCCAAGACCGTTTAAACTTACATAAATTTACACATACTGCACACATATTTTTGGAACGAAAATTTCCGAATGTTTAAAAGACGGTTATACAATACTACATGATCACATTGGTTGGCTTTAAGATAAAACCAACGGTTATTTGAAAAATAGGATCGGTCTGCTATATACTTGCGTGGGCAGAGTTGCCGACTTTAGCGCGAAAACTATCGATTTTTCACACTTTTTCCTAATAACCAAAAGTGATAGTATTTGGATAGGGACAACTTTTTTATTTGAAACTTTTTTTTTTCGCATCGTATTTTAATGCAATTAAAATTTTAATTTCAACACTTTTCTATTTTACATGCGAAATATGATAACACTATCTCTGCTGGCTACCGAGAAACCATGTGATTACAAGCATTTCTGAACACTGTGTACATAAAATATGTTTAAAGAAAAAAATCCGCAAATACTTAATATCACAATATTTTTACAAAAAAAATGGCAGTTATGATAGGATCATGATAATTACAAAAATTCAATATCTAAAAATTATTGTTAACAGCCTTAAACATGCATTAAAAATATCATCTGTTTGAGCCTACATAAAATACGGTTAAATAACTCATGTAGATATTTAAAAATTCAATCCCTAATTATTAATAATAGTCCTAATCTCTAATTATTATTAATAGTCCTAAGCACACATAAAATAACATCCGTTGAACTCACCTCTATATATGGGATATCCTGTGGGGATAGCTCTTTTACGATGATCTGACCCATTTTTGACTAATATATATCTAAATCTATTTATCAATTTTTCGTGTGCTGGGTTTGAAGTTAAAAACTAAAAATACCCGCATATATATATATATATATATATATATATATATATATATATATATATATATATATATAGACATGATTTTCAAGCCTTTAAAAATCTAACGGCACTACTTTTAATGGTTTTGGTCATTTTAAAGAAGTTTTTTTGCCTATTGAGATTTATGTGACAGCTATTTATTTATGGTAGGTCCATCTATGCACAAAAATACAAAAAGCGGGATACAACAATGTATTTTTATTATAAAACATACAACACTAATAATATGCATCCTTCGTTAAATGTTAATGTGTGATAGATGTCCCAATATGAAGATTTATATATTTCTAGATGTTGTAACAATATATAATACATAATATTTTTCTTTATCTTGAATAACCAAAATACCAAATTTAATTAGTCGAAAGAAATACATCCAGTAAAATATAATCTCATTAAAATTTTTTCGAGTTTGTAAATTAAAACAAAAAAAAAACATGTTTGAACTAAATATCGTATTTCCGTGTGTTAAAATCTCTAATGTCTATGTTTAAAATAATGAAATTTTTATTGTGGGGAAATGCAATCTAATATTTTGTTTTATTACCTAACTAAAATTATTTATATTATGTATAGTAAATAAGTTTTTTTTTCGGTTTTGTGATCTTAACTATTATATGCAAAAATCGGGCTGTGGTTCTACATAATGTAAAAAATTATGAATTGTATCACGAGCTTATAAATATGAATGTTTTTTTCCTCTGCATACCATACACGTAAAAAAAGGAAATACGAAGGTTTGAATAATTTCACTGAAACGAAAAGAGTTTTCTTTGAATAAGGTTTTTTTCACACACGACAATTTTTACGATTTTTTAATAAAATACATTATATATGTAAATATACCGTCAGAGATCAATTAGAAACTCGAATCGCTTTTAGGAAAATCTACAAACATTTTTCCCAATATTTGGGAAATAACCTAAACAATTATTGAAAGTTTTATAATGTGTTTATTTATCACCATAAATAACCGATTTTCATACGACAATTTTTACGATTTTTAATAAAATACATTGGATATGTAAATATACCGTCAGAGATCAATTCGAAACTTGAATCGCTTTTAGGAAAATTATTATTTTTAGAAACAGAAGGGATATTTTTTAAATATTTTACAGCTTTTTATCTAGGAAACTGTTCAACGGGGCATCTAAAATTAAAAGTTTTATAATGTGTTTATTTATTGCCATAAATAACCGAGTAATGAAAGATATTTCTAGATGGGTATAATTTACAGCATTGGAACTGGTCAGCAAATAGCCTAGAGGTAAAAATCAATTACAACTTTATGGTTTATGGTTTTAACCCAAAATTTTGTGTACAGCATAATATCCATCTAAAACATTCAATCAGTCTCTAACAATCGTTCAGTTTGAGAGGTCAGTTTAAAATACTTCGTGACATATAAAAAAATGAGTTCATTCAGTGAATTTGGTGGTTCAGTCAATAGTTTGGTACTTGGTGACTGTAGTGACTCACTCGCCGAGAATAATTTCGATATTGTAAACTTAAGCCTTATTAACACCTGACGCATTCGAAGCAGAGTATGGTGATGCCAACAACAAAAAAATGGACGGACGCCCATCGGTGGCTGCTCCCATTCGCAAGTCACAAGAAAAACCGAAGCCCGCAGTGAATCTAATTATCGATATAATAATAAAGGAGGCATCAAAACCTTCAATACCTAGGGACGCCCTTATGAATGGTTCGGGGGCGGCACAAGGTAAAAAACGTAAGGTGGAAAAGCAGTCAAGAACCACAACCATCAACATCTGGGTTGGGGAGCCGGTGTCACCTATAATCCAACAAAGAAGAAGGATTATAAAGAAACGGAAATTGATGACACCAAAAAAAATTGTTACCGACGACGACCAACCCGAAGATGTGTTTCCAATTAATCTCGGGACCATTTTCCCAAGCTGAAGACGTTGAGGAAATGGTTCTAGTCGACAATTTGAAGACGACATTGTGTGACAAAATAGATCGGTGTAGGAGAGAGGCTGTGTGGTGTAGGGAAGAGGCCGCGCGGTCTGCGAGAGAGGCTAGCGACTTGGAGGCTCAGCTGGAGCGGTGTACGGAAGAGGCCGCGCGGTCTACGAGAGAGGCTAGCGACTGGAAGGTTTGGCTGGAAAAGTATAAGCGACGTCTCTCGTTCATATGCAGGTAGGGCAATTTTCCTAAAAGCGATTCAAGTTTCTGAATTGATCTCTGACGGTATAATTTACGTATATCCAATGTATTTTATTAAAAAATCGTAAAAATTGTCGTATGAAAAAAGAACTCATCAAAAAAAAAATACAATAATAGTGACATATTCTTGTTAATCATCCCCGAAAACCATAGTGCGTCAAATTTTAGGATGCTCCGTTGAACAGTTTCCTAGCCTAAAAGCGATTCAAGTTTCTAATTGATCTCTGACGGTATATTTACATATCCAATGTATTTTATTAAAAATCGTAAAAATTGTCGTATGAAAAAAGAATTCATCAAAAAAAAATACAATAATAGTGGCATATTCTTGTTAATCATCCCCGAAAACCATAGTGCTGAACAGTTTCCTAGATAAAAAGCTGTAAAATATTTAAAAAATATCCCTTCTGTTTCTAAAAAATAATAATTTTCCTAAAAGCGATTCAAGTTTCTAATTGATCTCTGACGGTATATTTACATATCCAATGTATTTTACTTAAAAATCGTAAAAATTGTCGTATGAAAATGGTTATTTATGGTGATAAATAAACACATTATAAAACTTTTCAATAATTGTTTAGGTTATTTTGCCAAATATTGGGGAAAAATGTTTGTAGATTTTTCCTAAAAGCGATTCAAGTTTCTGAATTGATCTATGACGGTATATTTACATATATAATGTATTTTATTAAAAAAAAAATCGTAAAAATTGTCGTGTGAAAAAAACCTTATTCAAACAAAAACTCTTTTCGTTTCAGTGAAATTATTCAAACCTTCGTATTTCCTTTTTTTACCGTGTATGGTATGCAGAGGAAAAAAAACATTCATATTTATAAGCTCGTGATACAATTCATAATTTTTTACATTATGTAGAACCAAGATAGCCCAATTTTGCATATAATAGTTAAGTATCACAAAACCGAAAAAAAAAACTTACTTTCTATACATAATATAAATAATTTTAGTTAGGTAATAAAACAAAATATTCAGATTGCATTCCCCACAATAAAAATTTCATTATTTTAAACATAGACATTAGATTTCTAACACAGGGAAATACTATATTTAGTTCAAACATGTTTTTTTTGTTTTAATTTACAAACTCGAAAAAATTTTAATGAGATTATATTTTACTGGATGATTTCTCTTCGACTAATTAAATTTGGTATTTTGGTTATTCAAGATAAAGAAAAATATTATGTATTATATATTGTTACAACATCTAAAAATATTAAAATTCATATTGGGACATCTATCACACATTAACATTTAACGAAGGATGCATATTATTAGTGTATGTATAATAATTGTTGTATCCTGCTTTTATTTTTTATAGACCTACCATAAATAAATAGCTGTCACATAAATCTCAATAGGCAAAAAAACTTCTTTAAAATGACCAAAACCATTAAAAGTAGTGCCGTTAGATTTTAAAGGCTTAAAATCATGTCTATATATATATATATATATATATATATATATATATATATATATATATGCGGTATTTTTAGTTTTAACTTCAAACCCAGCACACCGAAAAATTGATAAATGATTTAGATATATATTAGTCAAAAATGTGTCAGATCATCGTAAAAGAGCTATCCCCACAGGATATCCCATATATAGAGGTGAGTTCAACGGATGTTATTTTATGCGTCTTAGGACTATTAATAATAATTAGAGATTAAGATTATTATTAATAATTAGGGATTGAATTTTTAAATATTTACATGAGTTATTTAACCGTATTTTATGTAGGTCAACAGATGATATTTTTAATGCATGTTTAAGGCTGTTAACAATAATTTTTAGAGATTGAATTTTTAATTATCCACATGATCCTATCATAACTGCCATTTTTTTTGTAAAAATATTGTGATATTAGATATTTGCGGATTTTTTTCTTTAAACATATTTTATGTACACAGTGTTCCAGAATGCTTGTAATCACATGGTTTCTCGGTAGCCAGCAGAGATAGTGTTATCATATTTCGCATGTAAAATAGAAAAGTGTTGAAATTAAAATTTTAATTGCATTAAAATACGATGCGAAAAAAAAAAGTTTCAAATAAAAAAGTAT